>PVJO010002214.1:0-115000 GCA_004026905.1 Hystrix cristata | reverse complement strand
ATGGGCGGCGAAGGTGAGGCCGCGGGAAGCGGCGGCTCCGCGACGGGACGCGGGGAAGGACGGACGGACAGACGGTCGGCGCGAGGGCCCGGCGGCGCGGCTGCCGCTCCGGGCGCGGTCGCAGCTGCCGTCCGCCCGCCCCCTCCGCGGCTCGGGGCGGGGCCTGTAACGGGCGTGGCCACGGCGTGCGTGAGGTGGTGGGCGGGGCCTGTGGGGAGGGGCGTTCCTCCGGCGTCGGCGTGCGTGGGGCGGGGCCTGGGCTGGCGGAGCCTGCGGCGTGCGGGGAGTCCGGCTCCCGGCCGGGGCGGCCTGCCGGAGGCTGGTGGCCCGCAGCCCGGCCGGAGACCCTAAGCCAGGCGGGCTGCGGGCTCGCATCCTGCTGGGAGCCGCGCTGACAAAGGATTTTAAATCTTCACCTTGGAAATGCGATCATTCCAAAATTTAGACCGCTCAGACACAGTCATTTAGTGAGTGCTGGTCCAGGGCTGCGATACACGGGAGGGGCTGGTGCAGGAGGCTGATCAGTCAGGAACCAGAACCCAAGGCCTGTCTGTCCTCCAGGCACTGTGGGCCCAGTGATACCTTTCGTGGTTCTGAAAGTTTGCTGACAAAGGCCCCAATTTGTATTTTTTCCTAAAGATACTGTAATTGGGAAATACGTTTAGAAGCAAATTATATTTAGGGATATATTCTATCACTTACCACATTTGTAGTGTGATTGTCTGACTGCCACTGCACATTTAGCCTCCCTTGGATAAACCTGCAGTTATTTCTCCACTTCATGAGATATTGGCCCAGGACGAACTGCGTCTGAGGAGAGAAAGTGACAGAAACAGGCGGAGGGGATAAAGTTGATTCCTTTTTTCTCATACAACTCTGTTAGCTCACTTCATATGACAGGATAGAGCGAATTAAAATTTTTTTTTAATTTCCAAAAGAGAGCTATCCGAAGTTGGAATACTATATCCAAGTATACATCTTTCCATGATTTATAGTTACCATGGTATCATATTAAGTACAGCATTTAGCAATTACTAAACTTTTGATTCAGTCTAACAAATGTATGAAATAGTACAGATGCGAACTGGTTCTTTGTCAGTTTAAAAACCCTGTTTATTTCAAGTCTCTTCCGGTTTCTCCTGGACTCAACGTATTGAGAGGACATCACTTGCCTGGGTTTTCTATCACGGATGTCACAGTTCTGCCCAGTCACACTGTCTCGCTCAGCCAGAGCATGGCACTGACCGGGCTGCCTTCCTTTGACTTGTAGCTCTTCCCAGTGTAGCACTAGACCTCCAAGGTCACTGTAAAATAGTTAATGCCCATTACACAGGGAAAGCAAAGAGTGAATGGGAGTTGGCCATGAAGGTGAAATTTTTGTGTTCCTACTAATTAAACTTGGGAGGGTAGGGAGCTAACAAAATTGAAGTCCTTGAAATGCTAGGTGAGAATACAGTGGAGGTGGAGCAGCCTTAGCTGCCCATTTCTTCCAGTCACATGAGTTCTGAACTGAGCCTCTTCCACATCCATGGTTCACGGATGATACATACCTGAGATGACCCACCACTCCCAGAGCTTATGATTGAAATGTATCCTAGTGTGAGACAGAGTCTCAGGACAGTTCCACCACAACCCAGCCTGCTGTAAATGGCGCGGCTTTGTTCTGTTTGGGACACTATTTTAATACCATAGGGAGAATCCTGCAAGCAAGAAGAGTTACTGCTGAATTTCAGTAACAGTCAGTCTTGGAAATGTTCCACCAAGCAGAGAGCACACAGTACACATGAAGACGGGCCTGTGTGCGACAGCTCCAGGGCTGTAAATGCAGCTGCCCAGCTGAAAGGGAGGTGCTTGGTTTTAAGGACATAAACTAGATCAGAAGAAGAAAACAGTTCACGAAACGCCTTATTTACTAATAAACTAAATCAAACTCTTCATTTATAATGTTGCACTCCAGAAAAGACATTTTGAAATGAAAAATTTTGCATTCATAAATCTTAACTTTGGGTATAAATCTCTGATCTAATTAAGTTGAATTATCTTACATATATTTTCTGATTCAAGTTTATCAAATGGGGCAAACTACAGAGTCGAAGAGAGGGATAACAGTGGATAAAGATGATATTTTAAAATTAGTTAAAATCCCATGCATAAATATGGGAAATCTCAAGAGGTTTTTATATTTACGAAAATATAAATTACCAAACATAAACAATATGTAGGAAAATTCAACTAACCAATAATTAATTGAAATAGTTCCTAAGGAACAATTGCCACTAGATAGAGAAAGATTTACGGATGAATTCTAAAACATTCTAACAAGTATATAATTCTGGTGTATCAAGAACCATGATTTACAGTCTTTTCCAGGTCACAAAAATGACAAGTTAGCAATTTGCTGTGGGTTATTCAAATTTCAAAAATCATTCATAGAAAAATAAAACCAAGAACTTTTTTTGAAGATAGATTTGAAAATCTCAACTTGATAGCAGAAAATACACAGCAGAGAGAATTCTGCCACACAGGAGAAGACAAATATGTCACTTACTTTGTCTATGCCTCATTTTCTCAGCTGTAATTTAGGATTGTAACAGTGGCTGCCTCACAGTATTGCTGTGGGTATTAAATGAGTTAATTTTTTTAAAACGTGTAGAACACCATAGTGCATTGTGCACCCCGCAATGGCAATGCAGACAAACTGACAATCCAGAAAGGGAACTCTGCTGTATTTTACCAAATTAGTGTGGCCGGGTCAGCTCCGGAAGAAGCATATCACAGACGGCCTCTGGCTACAGCCACCGGGGGCCTGCCCTGTGCCTGGGATGCAGCCAGTGACTAGCACAGTGTGGGCCTGGCGCCTGGCTGGTCTTCAGTCGCCAGGCTGTGTCGTCCCCTGCGTGGGCTGCCAAGGTCTCGTCAGCTTCCACGCAGTCGCCGCAGTAGGCCTCTTAGACACCCCGCCCCATGGTGACACTGCTCCTGCTGACCTCAACTGACAGAGTCCGTGAGGGAGACACCGAAGGGAGCTGTGCTGTCGTCTCCTTGTGTGAAACAGGGTAACGGGGCTTCCAAATAGTTTTAAATAAGTGTTTTAGGACAAAAATGTGGACTACCTTATATTTGAGATACCTAAACTAAATGACTTAAAATGGGCCTTTTCTTTTACCTCTGCCTTTAGCCATAAGCAGAGTCTCTCTTAAACATCTCTAATATTTTGCAGTGTTATTTCTGGGGAACCTATCTTTAACTTACTCCATTAAACTGAATTCAGAAAGAATAACATCTTACAGATTTTTTTTTTTTTACAACTGTGGAAGACTTAAAAGATTTTTAGCCAGGCATGATGGTGCACATCTGTAATCTGGGAGGCTGAGGCAGGAGGACTGCAAGTCTGAGTCCAGCCTAAGCAACTTAGTGACTCAGTGATACCCTGTCTCAAAAGAAAAGTAAAATAAAAAGGATTTGGGATGTAGCTCAGTGTAAAAGCCCTGAGTTCGGTCCCCAGTAATGTTATAATAATAATAAGTAGTTCATAAATAATAATAATAGGGGCTGGGGATTTAGCTCAGTGATTAGAGTACTTGCCTTGCAAGCACAAGGGCTTGAGTTCGATCCCCGGCACCACAAAAAACAAAACAAAACAAAAATAAATAAATAAAATAAGGGCTGGGATTATAGTAAAGGTGCACCAAAAAAAAATTTTTTAAACCAAGTAGAATAATCAATTCAAGCATTCGTTATAGTAATCAGGACTGGTTTTCTAACGCTCAGTGCACGTCGAACCACACGCTGGAAGCACAGTGCGCCCCGAATGTCAAGTAGATCCCGCTACCCTAAGTGCTTACAGGGAATCCAGGTGAGTTCACGCAGGACACAGTGCCTGACACTAACTCACGCTCACACACCGACTGGAAGATAACAAAAGAAATCACCAAGGACAAAAGAAAAGAAACACCGAAGATCTGCATCTATCTACAGGGATCTACGTGACGCTACCCTAACTGGGGCGCTCCGAAAGTCTTTAGTTTTTGTACTTGTTAACCAGGAACTCTCCCTCATTCCACATACTCTGCTTTTGCCCCGTGACGCTGGGCAGTCCCTTAACTGAAAGAGGTGAAGGACAAGTGCTGCCCACTGACACCCGAGCGCGCGCTCAGCGCTGATCTCCGTACTCTGTCGCAAACTGGCCTCTGATTTCGGTGGCTGGGGACACTCCCGAGCCTCCGACCAGCCTGGAGGAGGCGGAGTGGAGCCTGCAGCACCTGCTCTTGCTGTCCCTGCACGGCCCGCCCAGCCTGGCCCTGGCCCAGGGTCCGAGTTTTAGGCTGGAACACCTATTCCTGCTGCGCGCCGTGGCACGGCCCTGCACTTGCTGGCTTCTGCCCCTGCAGCCTAATGTCCTGCAACTGTTTTCCAGAAAAGTAAAACGCAGAAGAGCAGTGTGCTGCACTTGCTCCATTTTGATAGGGGCTCTACCACATTTACCTTTTATAAGGGATGTCGTCTTCCCACATGCCAACTTGGAGAACAGATGCCATAAATGTCTTAAAGGAAGCAAGCGTAGTGAGCAGAGGAGTACGTGTCCCCAGCTCTCCGTGGCAGGGTGACTGTCACCCTATGTACCTCCCTACCTTCAAACGTGAAGCCCCACCAGGCGTGGGGTTGGTTTTTCTGCCACACTCCCTCTGATGGGTTTCTCACAGTGGCTGGGTTGTGTCTGGCTCCCACCTGCAAGCGTCACCTCTGATCAGAGCAGACAGCGTAGGCTGCAAGGTAGCTTCCCACCAAGCTGACTGCCAGCCCCGGACACAGCTGGCCGATGGGGATCGCAGTGAACACCACTGTGAGGTCCTGCGCCTCCATCCTCTCCAGATCGTGGCGGACAGCCAGACCCCGAGTGTCACCAGGGAGCAGGGTTAACCGCCAGGTCACTGAGTGAGGACCCGGGCCCTACAAGAACAATTCTGTGATCCACAGCTCTCTGATCCTCGGGAGTCAGCCAGACCGCTTCCCTCTGTGGGGCACAAAGCCAGCGGGTGTGGGTCAGGGCTCCTCTCACCGAAGCGCTTCTGCGAATTTCACTTCAGCTCTGCGGGACCAGGCGCCCACCCGTCGCCGCGCTGGGGACTCGGTACCAGCTCTGTGGTAGCTCGCCAACGCCTGTGGTGCGGCCTCAAAGTCTGGGCCCTTAAATATTCTGAGGAGCATGTGGCCATGTGAGAGGTGTCAAGATGGTCAAGCAAAACATGAAGAGGGACGGGCCGAGTACACTCTAGTCACCATATAATCTCGTCTGCACGTGTTCTTGTAGTTTAATACTTGTATAAACAAAATCGGTATTTGTCCATGTGTTCCATAATACATTCAAGAGTAGATTGCAATTTAGATCCAAGACACATTTTCTTGTGCTTTGGAAAAACAAAAAAGTACAATATTCTAAAATATGTTTCATTAATATATGCCAATAAAGTTTATCATTTTCTTTTAAAATTAAATTTGTATAAATCATAAGATGTTAATTTTACTACAGATAACAATTCATAAATGTCCAGAATCATTATGTGCTTATTTTAGTTAAAGTGTTTAAGATTCAGCCAGGTGTGGTGGTGCACATCTGTAATCTCAGCACTCTGGAGGCCAAGGCAGGAGGATCACCACAAGCTCGAGGCCAGCCTGGGCCACATAGCGAGTTCAAGGCCATCCTGAACTGCTTAGCAAGACCCTGTCTCCACAAAAAAAAAGAGTTTAGGATTCATACATTGATGAACTAAAATTTGGATCCAGAAATTATCTAACAGCTTTACTTTGTGTTATTAAAAAAAACAGAAAAAAGTAACACCAACTGTGAGATCCTAAATCTCTAACAATATAAATGTAATATTAATGGTACTATTATTTGTTCACGGAAGAGTATTTACCAATAAAATCAACTTCTGCAGAATATTCAGGAAAAAGTGGAGAAGGAAGCAGCGATAAGCGAGAGACCCAGCTCCATCCTCATGGACGGCAAGGGTGGTCGAGGCTGCAGAGAAGTGAAGCGGGGGCAGCGGACCCAGCTCTAGTCCCTGCTGGCTTCCCGTCCACATCAGCTGGGACCGCCGAGTGCCCGACCAGTTAGCAGGGTCGCGTCTGAAAACTGCCTCATGGGTTTAGCACTGTCCTCTAAGGACGGGACAAATAACTCACATGGGAAACTGTGTAATGCTGAAGGTGCTGTTGCGTACTGAGCACTGTACCAGGAGCTTTACATGCACCGACGCACCTCCTCTTCATAACCTGATAAAGGGTGCGGAACTGTCATGATCCTCGTTTTCTAGATGAGGAAACTGAGCCACAGGGAGAGCCGAGTGTCACAGCAAAGTAGAATGCAAATACAGTGCGCCCTGACTCTGGAGCCTGAGCTACGCTACGGAAAAACCTTCAACTTCATTAGTAACCAAAGATCCAACAACTAAACACCTGGAAATGGAGACACAGTGATGGCAGACACCAAGTCCCAGCCATCTCTGTGGAACAAGGGGTGGAACTGGGGAGGGATTGTGCAAAGACCTCAACATCCACACTATTTTCATAAATCTAATGAAAACGTGGAAATTGGGAAGATTTGATAAGCCAGGACGAAGGGTTACACATTTTTCTCCTTACTTTGCTGTACACATAAAATGCATCATAAGAAAACATTAAAGAAGAGAGTTAACGTCATCCTGTTTGGTTTATATGAAAATTAAATGATTTAGGAAAGAATTCTTGTGAGGCTTTGGAGAAATTGATATTCTTATACACAACTGGTGATGGAAATGGGTCCAACACTCTTGAAACGCAATCTGACAACATATGTCATTCAAAACCATAAAATAATACTCTTTGGTTCAGTAATTTTATATTTGGGCTACTCTCCTAAAGAAAACCCAAAATATACATGCACATATGCACAGAAATACACACTGAAAAATCTATACTGTGTATGCACACAGTCGTCACCAGCAACGTTATTTATAATAGTGGAATATAATAAACAATCTAAACTTTGATCATAGAGAAATAGTCTGTGTTTTGCAGCCTTTAATATTTTTGAAGGTTATATAGCAACTTGAGTAATGATTGTGATCTAACATTAATTGAAAACAATCAGGGTATGAAATCGCATATCCTCTAGGATTAAATCAATGAAAAAGTAAGCATTACAAAAGAGAAGGGGAGCAAGAAATGGAAAGAGAGTTGAGGGAGGGAAGTAAAAAGAATTGAGATGTGTTGTGTCCATGCACCATTTCCCCACGCGGCATGTGATCATTGTGTACTGCAGAGACTAATGAAAAAAATTTTAAAAAGAAAAAGTAAGCATAAGAAAAAGTCCAAGAAGAAGCACTCTGAAGTGCTGAGGACATAATTTGCATTAAGATGCTAAGATGGTATCTTTCTTTCTCCTCTACCAGGTCTGACAAACGTGACCTGACTAGTGGTTTTGTAGTGCACCGTAAGGGGATCCTACAAACCTAGCTTTGGAAATAGGGAGATGTACCTGAAAGAAGCCAGAATTCAAGGCAGAGGCTGAGGAATCCCCCAGAGGTTGCAGACAACACGCGGGCAGTGCAGGGTTAGAGGAAGGGGACACCCGCGAAGCTGGGCCCACCCCGAGTGCCCGATAAGGAGAGGCCGTTGGCCTGAGGGCTGGGGACCAGGAGGGGCCGGGCCACACAGGAGAAAGATGTGCCATCCCAGTTGGCAGCAGCATTTTGTGTCTGGACTATTTCATCTTCAATCTTTATCTTTTGACTTCTCATGAAGTGTGGTGACTCTAAAGTTTTTATTTACAGTTGAATTAATTCCACAAACAACTGCTGGTAGAAACAGCAACATAATTATGAGTTGTGCTTCTGGCTCTCAATCTTCCATCTAAAAATAATCGCAGTGACAGCATCTTGGGAAAAGAAAGCCATCACCTATTCTTGGGCCCAGCTATCTTGGTCGTCACTTACTGGAAAACAGATCATGAGATGAACAGCAGCACGTTTTTAGAATGCTGCTTATCACTCTTACCTTGACAGAGCTGATTCATGAAGGGATTTGAAAGCCTTCACTCCTCTGGTCTTCTGCAAGGCATGGACATGACTTAGGAAGACTCCCTACTGTCACCCGTGCCCACTGCTCCCCCTGGGCACAGCCTGGACTCCTGAGCCTGCTGGTCCCCCGGGGGGCACCTTCCTGTGCGGGGGAGGGGAGGCGGGGTGACCCACGCCACGTACCAGCTGCTCTCTGTCCACTCCCTCGGATTATATAATTATTTCTTCAGGAATATATGAATCGGTGGGACGAGAGATGCTAGCTGTCACTCACCAAATATTACTGTGTGGGGAGTCTACAGCTATTAAGTTTAAATTTATTTGGCATAGGAATCCTGCCAACTCTGACTCCAGGGCCGGAGCACTCAGGTCACTCGACTGACTTCAAGATCATCCAGAGGGGAGAGGAACGTAGGTGTGGATGCGGCGTTCTCACACTGGTGAAGACTGCCAGCCCTCCCCCGCCCGCAGATCTCTCCTCTCCCTCAGCGTTGCATTTCCTGTACAGGCCAGGCCTTCACGTACCCACCGTGGGTTTGCTGTCTCTTTGCTGTATCGCCTCATTTAATCCTACAACACAGCACCCTAGTGTCTCCACTCCCCAGAGTGTCGCTCACAAAGGACAGCTTGGGTAACAGTGATTAAACCTTGGGGGAAAAGGCAAGAATAGTTCACTCTGGTGCCAAGTGACAACAACTTAATTTGGGATATTTATTAAGACTGTTGTCCCTGTACAGCCCCAGACTCTTGCTGTTTTGCCGATCTTCTTCCCAGTTTGGGATGTTCAGAATCCTTATTTCATTACACAGAGCAATTTGCTCTCTAACTGGGGCTTCCTCCTTCCTACCCAACATGGACTGTAAAGGTGTTTTCCTACACGTGAGAGTCCTGACAATCAGAGGCCTGCAGTCTGAGATGGTGTAAGTAGCATTGGTTACACTGTTCTGTTATTATCCACATTTTACTCAAGACCCAGCAAGTTTAGGGAAATGAGAGAAACGGACCAGAGCCTGAATTAAAAGCCTGGCTCACCAGCCCCAACCGTAATGTGCTTTCTGCTCTACCAGGACGAATGCAGTAGTCCATACTTGCTGAATTTTTAAAACGTGCCTGGCTCTGGAGCCTGGACCATCAACCCACGAGGTCCTCAATGTAGCTAGTACCTGTTGGTAGATATGAAGATCGGAGCCTGCTCGGAGTCATGCAGCTGCCAGCTGCAGGGTCAGGGCCAGAGGCCGGGCAGTTGGTCTCCGTGGTTCTCGGCAACTGCCGTTGTCCACTGGCCCCAGGCCACCTCTCGCAGGTCTTTCCACAGCCAGAAACGAGGGCCGCTGCTGGAGAACAGTGCTGTCCACACCCTGAAAATGACCCCAGTGTGGCTGGACACTCAGCCTTTTGAAAGCAGGGGCACTGTCAGGGTCTGGCACTATAGAACAGATTAATTCCTTGGCAAACTGAATCACTAGCTTTGTAATGGCTGCTTTTCAAGCTAATCATGTAACTCAGTCTCTCCTTGTCTCGAAATTTGCACACATTCACTTGATTTATCTGGCCAGCAGGTCAAGACCAGGTGCGCGCTGTACATCAGGCAGTGTCAGGCACAGAGCAAAGAAAGACATGTCTTCTAGATCCAGCCTTGGTTCTGAGTAACAAGGACGCCCGCGGGCCCTCAAATCTGCAGGCCAGAAGTCTGCCAAGAGGACCAGATGCCAGGGACGGGAACGGCTGGCCTCCTGAGAGTCCACAGCCCTGCTCAAGAATCATGCCCATAGGAGGCAAAAATCCACAGAAAGGTGCCCATCCGAAGGCAAGCAGTGCGTTTCCTCCAGTTCTGGTCTAGGCAGGGTGGTGCCGAGATTCCAGGCTCCCAGCCTGGTTCTTGAGAGAAAACTTTGCTCGTACGAAGAAGGGCATCAAAGGAGGTCACCATTGCTTAGTGGAACCGTTCCCTTACTGTACAGAATTTGCTTCAATTTCTTTCACACCAAGGTTCTTAACCAAGGTCTGATTTCCTACCTAGACGTGACCGGCAAGCCGAGGTGTCTCATGGGGCGGGCCGCTGGCGATATTCGGCAGAGCATCTCTCACTTTAAATTAATAAAGGGGTATCTTCACCCGGAGCTGGGCCACAGCGGGAGCTGCCTGGGGTCTCCCGCCACACTTCTGGGGCCACATTTGCACTTAGGGAACCTTTCACACCGCACGTGAAAACTGCTTGTTTGGGGTATCTGATATATATATTGGAGTTCTGCAGTTCAATTTTATGTAGGAAAAGGGGGGAAAAGGCCCCAGTGTAAAAAATGAACACCCAAGACTTTGGATCCTTTCTCTGTTCATAACAAGTGAGGGCCAGAGATGTTAGAGGACTCACAGGGCGGAAGAGGGAAATCATCAGCACAGTCCACCCTGCAGACTCCACATCTTGTTCCCGACCCACCTGAGTCTGAAAAGCTGTCATCATGCAGGCCACGGGCCAGGTTTCCACACTAGCACCAAGGGCCACCCAGCTGCACTCCGGCTGCATGCCTGCTGCCTTAGCAGTTGCCCCAGCCTGGTCTTTACATGTGCAAAAGGGGAAATGGTCTCCAAGGCGCTGATTCAACAAAAAACCAAACAAAGGGCCCCAGTGCCAAACTTCTGACTTTTCGAAAAACCAGCTCTTTCTGTTATGTCCTGTTGGCACCTACTCATGAGGGCAAACAGCGCCCAGGCATCCAGCAGAGCAGGACACCAGGCTGATGGCAGGGGAGGGCAGCACCAACTCCCAGCCTCTCGGCTCAGGACTCTGAGCTTTGGCCTTATCGCCTCCCTCCGACAGGCTCAGCCCTGGAGGAGGGGCTTGTCTAGATGTGTGCACCCAGGCTTCCAGGGCACAGAGACATCGTTTTGTTCAGCAAAGTTATGACTTTAATAAAAATTATTACCAAGTTCATGGCAATGGTTTTGTCCTTATGTATTTTCTCAGTCTGCTAAAAGTACAACTACTATTATATGGGGCTCTGTAAGACGTTTTTATGTGAAAATGAGATCATAGTTGGAAATTGGGGGAGCATGTGTTCAAGATCAAAATACAGGGAAGACACCAATATGAAGATAGGACACAATGACTTTAAAATGTATTCTTGCAAAAAAAAATGTATTCTTGCATCTTTTCCTGTGTTTCTATTTTAAAGTTGTATATTTAAATTACTGCTTTTTTTTATGTTGAATAGCTGCTAATTATCTGGCTTTGTTTATGATGTGTGGTCAGATCACCAATTCTCAGAAAAACTCCCCTCAAGCCTAGCCCTACATTCCTCCAAGATCGTATCATCTGTAGGAGTCAGGTTTCTTGCCAGGAGAGCTGATTTGCAGAAGTAAACAAACTGGAAGGAAAACCATGAAATGTTAAAGAGACTTTTCGAACTAGGGCAGGACATGAATAACGAATAATGTCTTAGCTATTAAGTGCCTCTTAAGGATATGCTGTCGGGTCACACTGACCTGCAGAACCGGCCCAGGACACAGGGTCCCATGTGGGAAGCCCAGTCCCCAAGGCTCCCTGCACAGAGCTCTGGGAGCAGCTGTCCCCTTCCCTCAAGCAGCCACCCTCTGGAGTCACATGTGGTTTGCTTACCAGCTCGGGTTTGCTTTTGAAGAGTGAGCCAGACACAGAGCCCCTGGTGGAACTTAACAAACAGAGCCAGCTTGCAAAGGCCCAATTTATCTCTTTTTCCATCGCTGGCGATCTTCCCTTCTCATTCCACCCACCCACCCCTCACCCTTCCTCACACTTGATTCTTTGTTAGGGAAAAAATGAGGACAATAGAAAACAGCTAAACACTTCCTTCTGGAAATGTTACCTACTTTTAAATAACAACTCAGAGTGTGTAAATATTTTCACACCCCTACACCACACACACACACACACACACACACACACACACACACACACACCCAGCACTGCCCTGTGAGGTCCCCTTTCCCCAAGTGGTCCTCAGTGTCCTCCTCAAGCTCCTCCTGTGCACAGCCGGGCAGCCCAGATGTGTTCATCTCGTGAGCGAACAATCCACCTGGGTGGGATTTGGGGGAGACTGGAGGAAGTCACAACATCCAGTCAGACAGGGAGTGCACCGACCAACTGTGCTGCTGCCGCCGCCACAGCCTCTTGAGTGACTCATCTCCGAGTTCAAGGGTTGCAGTAAATGGCCTCTGTGTCCGCACAGACCCACCTTTGAGCCATTCTCAGAACCATCCATACGCCGCATAGCAACATCTCAGTTAATGAGGAACCTCACATACAACAGTGATCATATAAGATTTTAATGGAGCAGAAAAATTCTTATCCCCAACGAAGTTCCAGCCATTGTAACATCATAGCACCACACCTCACTGTGTTGCTGGTGATGCCAGTGTAGACAAATCCACAGCTGCCAACCGTAGGAAAGCAGGGTGACGCAATTACATATAGCACATGCTACTCAAGAATATATCAGTGTTACCGGTCTGTCTGTCTGCCACACCACACTGTTTATCCTTATTGAAAACTCATACCATGTATTGGTCCAGCTCACTGTCAAATACTATGCAGCTACACCAGCAGCAGCCTGATACATCTCATGCTTGCTGTGTCCCTTGACTGCATTAGGAGGCAACTTACAGGGACTTGTGTGTCCCCCTGGGTCAGTGGTGGTGAACCTTTCAGAGACGAGTGCCCAAACTGCAGCCCAAAACCCACTTATTTATTGTAAAGTGCCAACACTGCGATTAAACTCAAATACTGAGGTTTTAGTTTAGACAAAACAACTCTACGTTAACATCTTTTGCCTTAAAAGAAAAACAACACTCGTGCCACAGGTTTGTCCCTAATGCCGTAGGTTGTGTAAGTACACACACGCTGATGTTCACACACGGGCCTCATGGCCTTTCCCAGAACATAGCCTCTTAGGTTCAGTATGCAACACACGACTATAATTCCAGGGGAAATACAAACAGGGAGATAGCAAGTAGACTACGATGAGTAGACTACGATGAGGAAACTGGATCCACATTTGTCATGCTCTCCCTGCTACACAATCCGCCACCAACATCTGTCAAGTGACTTGGCAGCCCCTCCACCTAGCAGAGTGGAGTCCACATGAGTTCCTGGGGGAGTGGCTGTGCACTGCATTTGGTCAGCAGAAGACAGACTGGTTCCTGCAGGCTCTAGAAAAGGGCCTTGGCTTCTGCTTCTGCTGCCTCCTGGTTAACCAACTCCTGGTGTAAACGAGGAAAAGAAATGCAGAGCCGACCGAAACCTTGAGCAAGAAAGAGTAAGCCTCTGATATTGGGGATTGGTTGTTACACAGAATGACTGCAGCAGAAATCTCACTGATGCAATCAACCTCTGACCCTTGCTCCTTCACGCCCTTCATCTAACAACGTACACAGTGACCTGAACATTTACTGAGGCTGCCAAGCTGCATTTTAGGCTGACTGTGGAAATATGCTCATTAGCAGGACCCATAAGAGGATTGCCAGTGCTGAGCAGCACACAGGACTAGAAGTCTTTGACAGCACGGCTCTGTGCAGTGAGCTGTGTGTCTTTAGCCCACAGGAGCAGGGACTCCTACACAGCTGGGCTGGGCTGGCTGTGAGGGTGCGTGGCACTGTAATGCACAGTGTGACCTTGGTGGCCACCTGTTGGAAACCTTCTCTAGGGCTTCGATACCTGGAGAAATTGTCTTCATCCAGGGCAACCAGTCAGTAAAGTCTTATGTACACTGGCCTACCACTTGGTGGTGGCCCTCTTGGAATGACTAGGAGAAGTCGAAGGCAAATATGAGGCCCCTCCATTAGCAAGTGCATGGAGTTGACCTACGGCACACATTTTATTTACTTAAGTCCCATCTGGTTTCATTTTACTTTTCCTACACACACGTTGTCCTTTACTGTTCTTCTAATCTATTGCTATTATTTTATATCAGATATATTTATGATATATCAGATATATTGTTATATCAGATATTGTTATATCAGATATATTTATGCCAGGGCTCTTAAATCCTTTCAGGAACAGAATTGAAAACACATAAGACACTACCATTAATATGAAAAATACTAATTTCAATTAGTATAATAAGACAAAAGTAAAACTTCATTCATGATCCATGACTCTGTTGTTATTAAAACTCCTTGAGGGTCTGGTACTTCTCTATTCTAAATAATCCACAGGTGGGCATGGTGTAAAAATACTGATAACCATTTGTATCACTCTGCATCCATCACCAGGATAAATATAAGGAGAAAAAGTTGTATCTTGTCAGAATCCAAGGGATGTGGGCACCATAAAGATGAATCTGATGCTTCAGCACCTCTGAAAGACTCATGTGTGCAGGCGCCTCTACTTTACACAGACTTGATCAGCTGGAGGTCCCCCAGGACCCCTGTAGGAACCAGGAAAGGCAGGCAATATCGGACTGAGAACAGCCAGTGGGAGCACGGCAGGGTTCCTGATTCGGGCAATGGTTCTAAGACATCCAGAGTCAGTCCCCAAGGCTGGGCAGGGACCCAAGACAGGACAGGCACAGGACACTCCAGCAGACACACAAAGCGAGAGCCCAGTGAGGTGGCTGGTGGGTGCCGAGTTACAGCTAGGTGGGGGTGAGGAACCTTGTGCCACTGCACAGTAGGGAGATGATGGGCAATAACATGCCCCAAGCTGCAGATGGCCAGAGCGGAGAGCCAAGAGTTTTCACCATAAAGAGGAAGGCGGCCAGGGAGATGGATGTGTTCAACCTGATTTGAGCATTATACAATGCCAGCATGGATCATAACGTCACATGGGCCACAGGAATAATTTCTGTTTCTGTGGACTAGCTAAGTAATACATTTAACTAAGCAAAAAGAGTCAGGGTGAGGAAAATAAACATGGACTAAACCTGGCCAGCAGATGGAAGCCGAGGGCACTCAGTAGTGAGCAGAGTAGATACCGAAGCCACGAGAGGGTCTAGTTCAGGATGCTAACAGGAGTTTACCTGTCTGCACCACCGTGGGATATCCAGAGGGACAGGGAAGAGGGGGAAGAGGAATCAGCCACCTGCTGTGAACTTCAGAGAGCTCTGATGAGTGTATTCTCCATCCAGGAGAAAGGTAGGCATAGGGCAGTGGGGACAGGCAAACACTAGTCCCCACCCCTGCAGAGATCCCCTGGACACCAGCACCCACACACAGCCACAGCCTGTGGGGTCCCCACCTGAGTGGTCACATGGCCCATTAACTCACTGTGTCAGCTTCCATGTCCGGAGAGAAGCACCGGGATGAAGGCCCAGCCTCTCCCGACTCCACAGATGCCAAGAATCCAGCTTATTGCAATAATTGGTGTCTTTAAATTCCCTTCTCCTGGTGACCACAACTAATATTTGAGCAGGGACCTCAGACAATTCTTAAGTTAACTGAACTCTTGAGCAGGGACCTCAGACAATTCTTAAGTTAACTGAACTCCATCCCTGAGCAGGGCACAGTGAGAATAAGTAACAGAGGAACCATCATCCCAATGAAAAGATAGCTCAAATCTACAGAGTAATAGACTTTAAATGTTCTTGCCCATAAAACAGTTAATAATAAAAGACAAAAAAAAAAGCTTTAGAAAAATCTCTACCACACACTGGAAAGATCCTGGATTATCAACAGGATTCAAAAGACCATGACACCATGCACAAACTGTAACACAAAATGGATCACAGACCTAATTGTAAGAGCCCCAACTGTGAAACTCTTCAAAGAAAATGTGGGCACAAATACTTGTGACCATGGATCAGACAGCAGTTTCTTACATAGGACACCAAACATGTGAGTAATAAAAAAAAAAAATGCACTTCATATAAATTAAAAACTTTTCTGCTGCAAAGGAAACACTGAGAGAAAATATTTGAAAATCATGTAACTAATAAAGAATTTGTATCTAGAATTTTGACAATTCAAAATTAAAAAGAAAATCCAATTGAAAAAGCTGAATAGACACTGCTTAAAAGAAGATTTGCACATAATCAAGAAGCATATGAGAAGATGTTCAACATTATCTCTCATTTAAATAAAAATCAAAACCATAATGAAATACTACTTCATACCCGGCAGAATGATTATAACAAAAAAGACAGACAATAAAAATGATTGGTGAGGATTTAGAGAAGCTAGAATTATAAAATGGTAGGAGTATAAAATGTTGTAGCCACTTTGGAAAACAGTTTGGCAATTGCTCAAAACAGTTAAACATAGTTACACAGCGGCCCAACAGTTCTATTCCTAGGTATTTACTCAAGGGAAGTGAAAACATGTTTATCACAAGTGCTCATACTAGTTTTACTCATAACCAAAAATGGGAACCAATCTAAAAGTCCATTAACTTATGAACAGATAAAGTGCCACGCCCGCGGGTATATTATTCAGTAACCAAAACAGTAAAGTGTTGGGACCTGCTAATATATATTAACTGTGAAAGAAGCCAGACACAAAAGACTACACATGTTATTTTCCCACATGTAGATGAAGTGTCATAGACACAGGGAAATCCACAGGAACAGTGCGTTAGTGATGGCAGGAGCAAGGGGCCGGGAGATGGGGAGTGATGGCTAATGAGTGTAGGTTTCCGGTGGAGATGATTAAATGTTTGGAAATGAGACAGCAGTGTGGACCACACAGCTCCAGAGATGCTAAAACTACTGGATTGTGCACCTTCAAAGAGTGAATTTACAGTTTGCTAATTTATCCTAACAGAACTGTCACTAAAGTAACATTACATTTTTAAAGGGTAACAATCTGGCATTAGAAAACATTGCTTTAGAAATAAGAATAGAATTTCTAAAAGTTTTAAAAAATGAAATGGAAGCATTAAAGAGCAAAACTGGAAAATGTCAAAAATCCAACCAGTAAATTTGAAAAAAAGACTTTTCAGAATTCTGAGGAAAATGATACGGGAGTGAGTAAGACAAAAGAAAAGATGATGTGCTAAGTATAGAACTAGGACATCTAAAGAATATTAAAGAAATGATTTTTCAAGTTAAGATCCAGACACTGAGATGAAAAGAGTTATTTCTTATCTTATGTATTACCATCATTATTGTTATCATTACTATTTTTCATCATCGTGCAAGTTTTTATTTTTAATTGCCAAATCATTGTATCCATTTCTGGAGTAGGATAGGCATGTGGATGTGTGCCCTGTGGAGTGATTAACTTGCAGTAACATCTGTCACTCCACCTTCTTATTTAATGTGAGAGCATTTAAAACCCGCTATGTTCACAGTTTTGAATGTGCATTATTACTGGCTACGGACGCTGTGCTGCACACACAGATCACTAGACCTTACCCCTCTCCCCAAGAAACTTTATACACTTTGCCCAACGCTTCTCTTTCCTCAGCCCCTCCCCACCTCTGGTAATCACCATTCTAGTCCCTGTTCCTAACGATTTGATTATTTTTTAGATTCCACATCTGAGTTTATGCAGTGTCTTTCTGCGCCTGGCTTTATTCTACTTAAAATAATCCTCCAAATTCATTGAATTTTTCTTTTAAAGACAGTATAGGATTCCGTTGTATACATACACCACATTTTCTTTGTTCATCTACACTTCAAATGCATCCCTATCTTGGCTATTATTAACAGTGTGTAATGAACAAGGGATACAGCTGTGTGTAAAACATGACAACTCAATTATTTTGGATCTATACTCAGAAGTAGGGTAATTGAAAACACAGTGATACTGTTTTTAGTTTTGGTTTTTTAGTAACTTCTGTGCGTTTTCCATAATGGGCTGTGTGCGGGGCTCCCCTCCGCCGGTGGTCCCTTTTGCAGGTCAGGTGATACCGCATTGTCTTGTGATTCTAACTTGCATTTCCCTGATGCCAGGAGGTGCAGAGCATTTCTCCATATATCTGCTGATGGTGCATCTGTCTTTGTTTGAGAAATGCCCGTTAGATTGAAACGTGTTACTTAGAAAACTGTGGAGCCCCCTGGAAATCCAGGTCCCAGCTCTGTGACTCGCGGGAATGCATAGGCCAGCAAACCCTTCAGCACCTTTGATCCTCAGCTCCTCATCTGCTGAAACAAGAACAGAAAGAAGTGCTTGGACGAGGTGGCTCTAGGCCAGTTGCCTTCGGCATGGGGTAGGGGCCAAGAGATAGGTAGTGGCAAGGCAAGGAAGCCCGACAGGGACGGAAGGAGGGTCCTCTTCCAACAGAACGCGGGGCTGGGGGAGGAGAGTGGGGCAGGGGAGCAGCCCCGCCGCTGTCCGCAGTGCTGAACCCTGACCGTCCCGTCTGAAGGCCCAGGAAAGGCTCTAGGGTGGCTTCAGTGAACCGGTGAACCGTGCAGAAAGCTGGCCCGGAGAGTAGAACAGTGACCTCTGAGCTCCTCCGTCCGCGTGTTTAACCACACCCGAGCGCCAACGGTCTCTGACCTAGCTCTCTAGCACTAGCCTGCCTCCTAACGTCTCCTGGTGTCTCCATGATGTTTCCAGCATCTGCCAAGCCCCACCGCATTTCCTGCATCGAGTCACCTTCACACTCAACAGGCCCCAAAGTGAACTTTCAACCCATTGACGTGCCTGTATCTGGATTAGTGAAACCAAAGTTCATTCTTTGCCCCAAGCCAAAGACCTAGGAGACGCGTGATTTCACCATGCCCACCACCTATAAGCAACTGCCATGCCTTGTCAGTACTGCCCATCAATACACATTGCATTCTTCTTTTTCCATCTCAGCTTCTGTTTATATTCTAAACATTTCTTGCTTCAATTATTATAACATCCTTCCAATTAATCTCCCTGTCTTCAACTGTATAGTTTTACACCTATGGTCAAGTTATTTCCCTGCTAAAAACATTCTCTGCTTCTAGCTGATAATTGCACAAAATCCAAATTCCACAGAATGGCATTCAAGGACACTAAATAATCTCTGCAGGGAAGACATTTCTAAAACAGGACACTTACTTAGGAGTCCATGTGAACCAAACCCTTGGGAAGACGGAGGGAGCCTGGTTGAATAGAGGGAGAAGCGGAGCTATGATCCAGTCCCAGTGAAGACCTCAGCCTACCCCACTGGGTAAGTCTGGAGCTGGAGAAGTCACCCAGAGTGAGCCAAGGCTTTATATGACTTACCGACCAAGCACTGATGGGAAATATCTCTGAAGGGAAGCATGACCTTAGGCAATACAACAAACAGAGGGCTGTTTCCCGGCAGCCCTCCCAGTAACTGGGTGAGCAAGTCCTTCTTACCCAAAGGCTGGATTGGGCAGCACAGCATTCTTGTCCATCTCTACACACACCCCTCTGGGCTTCCCTGTCCCCTATGTTCATTTTTATCACAGCACTTAACCACGCTTTATTTTACTGCCTCTTTCCTTCTCTGAACCTGCATTAAATTGTGAACTTGGTGCAACAAATGCTCAACTGTGTCATTGCACCTTAATGTTTGTGACAGGCAACTTATCAAATGATCCACTGAATGAATGAATGTGCATTTCCTTACTCTCATTCTTTTTTTTTTTTTGAGGAGGGGGTGAGGAAAAATATTTGGAAATCTAGCAAACCAAAGTAGATGGAGGCTATTGCCAAAAAATGCCATCTTGCTTAGGGGCTGAGGTGCAAGTCTTAAACAGGGGTCTGGGGAGGATATCAGACAGGCAGGCCTAGGTAGTCACGAATTCCAGAGCAGATGTTGGGTGGTCTGCTCTTCTGATGCACCCGCTGCTGTCACCGAGGTGACTAGCCGTCCTGCGGTTGTATAAATCTTCATGGCACACTCTAGCCGCAGCAGGGTTGATCCAGGACCTGAGGGTGTAGCGCGGCTCAGCTGAGGCCATGGTGGAGGTGCTAGCTGTCAGTGCAGCCTTCCACAGGAGCCCTCCCTTGCACACTTGGCACTGCGGCTCCCTCCCCAGTGGCCACCGAGTCTGCCTCTGCCCTCTCCTTGGCCTTTTGCACGGCAGTCAAACCTAACTACTTGCCGTGCCTCGAACTGCCCAAGCTGTCCTCTGAACCCAGGATTTGCACTTGCTCTTTCTTTGGGTTGAAATGCTTTTGTCTGACGTGATCAACAGCTAAGTGTCTGCTTCTCTTTCCAGACTTAGCCCAGTTGTCACTTTTGGACAGCTTTTTCCCAGACACAGCCCCAAACTTCATTCTCTGCATTTCCACTAAATTCATTTTGTACCAACAGTCACACTCCTATTATTTCTAATTCTCACACTAGTGCCTGACCTCTTTCTGGGAATAGGAGACCTTGGGCCACACCCATTGTTTCCTTGGCACCTAAAGGGGCTGAGTACACAGTAAAGAAAGGAAGAATGAATGAAAAATAAACACGCGATAAAGTTAGGCTCTGGAGATCTTAACTAGAAGGTAGTTATTTGTAGAAGGAACCAAAAAGGAACTTATATGAGAGAAGACACTTAGGTTATACACAAGGCACACAGTGCATGGGCTTTAGCTCTGACTGTTTTTTCCTGACTTTAGTGTTTTCCTAGGGCCAGATGGAGAGCAGGGTTGACATCAGGTTTTTGCTGTTTGGCCTGACGGTTGACTTCTCATCCAGTGCTAGCTAACATCAGGGTGTCAAAACCAAAGCCTCCAGGGTACAGAAGGATGACCTGGTTGTGGGGGGTCCTTGGGGAACCAAGAGTCCATTCAAGAGGTGTGGTCACCAGCAGAATGCAGCCTTGGGCTGGGCGAGGCCTGCTAGACACACATTTTCCTCCCTTTCTGCATATTTTGAAATCACATTTTCTGAACAGCAGTGGAACTCAATGGGGAGAGGACAACATTTTTCATTCTTGTAGAACAAGAGGCTACTTCTACATTTCTAAGAAGTAAAAATCCTTCTGAATGCTTCCAAGGTCTGAAGGAAAGTAGGTCACAAATTTCACTGACATTAAAAGAAATCTTTGCTCGGCACCTTTTTTTTTTATATAAAGTTTATTTTCTACTTTAAAAACAATCCAAGTTCTTTATAAGAATATTTAGAAAATATGGAAGTAAAAAGGTAGGGAATAATCCCTCAAAATTCCACTGAACCCTACCAGCATTTTAGCCTGCAGGTAGACACTAGGTGGGATTTTGGAACCAACATCCATACTCAGAGTTGGGCACACAGGGAAATAATCCACTTCTAAACAGCTGGGTTCCTGCAGGAAACTTACAGTCCAACAGCAGCAATAAAGATAGTCGGAGATAGCTCAAAAGATGCCTGACTAAAACTAGCCGGCCACAGTGCAGGCCTGGAGAGGAGCACTCCACCTTGGGCCGCCTCGCTGGAGTGGACCTGGTTTGGAGCCACAACAGAGCCATTGTACTGACGACATTTTGAGAAGCAGATTCCAGGCTGAGAGCACACAGGAGCTTTTGAGTCCAGTCCATAAAGAACTCTCCCTAGCTGCCAGCTTCTCACCAGCGACTCAACACAGAGAAGTGTAGTTTTTGACCTTCAATGCTGAATATGCTCAGTGTTAAAATTAAAAGATGTGGGTTCATGTCAAACAAGAAGACAATTACAATACACAGAGCCACGTTTTGTCTCTAACCAGGGGCTGCACCGCGGGTTTTCCCGGGGTTCGCTGGCGGCGAGAGGAGAGAGCTGAGAAGCCAGGAGCTGGTTAGGGAGTGCGAGTGAGAAGCCCACACACTCATGTTGAACAGGGACCGCACTGAGGGCAGCGCGTTCAAGGACACTTCACAGACTTCAGACTGTCTGAAGCTGCTTTCTCACTGCATTTTTAGATTTCTGCAATTTTTCTTTTAATAGTACTTTGCTCCCTTTAAAATTCCTGCAATGTCACTGGTGTATGTGGAGATAGAGTTCTAAGAATACCTCAGATGATGGATTAGAATATTTAATCTACTATAAATCCCTCTGAAATCAGGTCTATTTTACTTTTTCTTTTATTATAATTATTTATAATGACAATACTTTTTGCTTCCTGCCACTTCATATTCAGACCATTTTTCCACATGTAATTAAAATACATAAAAACTACATTGCTCTTAAATAACCCAACACTCCTTTAAATTGTTTTTACCTACATTAATGTTCATTTCAAAATTATTAATCTTAGTAAAACAAAAGCAGGTTGAGAAAAATAAAATGTGTTGGTTGTAAAGTTTTAGACAGTCAAAAACAAAATAGCTGTTTGTTCAAGCTAAGTAACCTCAGCCGAGGATCAAACGAGGCTTCGTATTTCACAGCAGGGTGGCCTGGAAACACACCTTCACTAACTCACGGTCAGCACCACACGAAGTCGTTCCTGGGACTCCGGGACTCAGAAACAAAGTGTTCTGTGGGTGAGATACAGGCTTCCTTCCCCTGAGCACGAGTTCAATCCGGTAGAGGATTTCAGCAAGGGCACCCAGGATGGGGGAAGAATCAGGACATTCTGCCCTCGGACAGCCCATGGGACATGCACGTCTCCTTCTCTGCTAAGTTATTCACAGTTTCTTGATTTGTACTTCAGTTTCAAATAATGTCATGCCCTAAAACTTCAGACCAGAATGAGAGTCCTCCCAGCCCCACAACACACACACACACACACACACACACGCTCCCAGTTACAGCTTGCTCTAAATTTTTGCTCTGGAATGATGAAACACTTCGTACTAAATGTTGCCCTAGAAGTCTAAATCTTTCTTAAGTTCCACAGTGGGAACAGGACAGAACAATCAAAAGGAAGATACGGCTTGAGTTGGAAAAAGTGCCTGTTTTTATCAGGCAGAAAGATTAAGGAACCTGGAGCTGCTGTGAAGAGAAGTCATGGCTTAGTCCTCCCTGGAGGACTACAAGGAGCAGCCGATTCCAAATCACAAAGGTTGCATTTTTCTGCAGAGTCTAGACAAGGTGATTCCAAGGGCTCTTGTCCTGTGGCTCTGAAGATCTGATGATCACATGTTGGGGGGAGTTTGCTCGGGATCGAACTCAGGACCTTGTGCTTGCCAGGCAAGCGCCCCACCGCTGAGCTAAATCCCCAGCCCCACTTTTTTTCATCAGCATCAGTTTCACCACACAGCTTCCTTGGGAAAGATCCCAGACCAGCGTCTGGGGGAGAAGCTAATCTCCTTCATGCCTGGTGGGTGGGCCTTTTTCCCTTAAGAGCGTTTACGTTGAAAGGATGTGAACGGTACATTTTCACAGGGAAGCTTTTTGCCCTTTGTTGGCCAAGTCATCTGTCCCCAGGGGCAGGAAGGGCCACCTGTTCCTAGGTAACTGTGACCAGCCCACCTCCCTTCTCCTCCCAGGGTCGGGATGCCCTGCTTTACGAGAGACACACACTCTAAATTCAGCTTTTGTCTTACTGAAGTGAGAAGCTCTTAACAGTGTGGATATGCTGCTTCTCCCACAGCTGCTTAGCTTTGTAGAGAACGTACCAGTTAATTACAGGGTGCGATTCAACATGACCGGCTCTGCAAACAGCCTGAGCTTAATCAGCCACTTCTGCCAAGCCAGCCTGGGTGAAGAGGTGTCTGTTGGCTCATGGCCTGCTGGCTCTGGGGAGGACCTTTCCACAGACAGGCCTGTTTGGAGGGACTCACAGCCACCTACTGTGCCAAAGTCCCCTTTGCCTTGCCAAACTTACTTTCCTCTCAAAACACAATGTGGAAAGTTAGTGTTTAACTTTTCATAACATTTTCTTTTGTTTTTTTCCCCAGCGACTCCATATCTATAATGAACACCCATCCCAAAGGACTTCCACGGACGTACACAGGAAGCAGAGGCCAGAGCTAAACAAGCTCACACCCCTCTCTATGGCAGCCTGCTAAAAAACAGCCAGCTACAAATCAAAACACCAAATCAACCCTCTGGCTGAGGTACTGCTCCCTAGATTACATTTTAAAACTCTACCCTATGTTTATACGGACTTGTGGGCCTTTATGGTCTTGGTTTTCATGACTGTGGCTTAATGAGTATGTGTAGAGCTTAGAACTATTTTGAAGCCGCAAAGAAATCTTGGATGAAGGACAGTCTGAATGCCTCACAGGACGTGCACACTCAGTGCTGTGCGCGCCCACTACTCCTGCCACAGTCTGCAAGGCCTGCGGCGCCTACACCTCCCTCCAGCACTCACAGCACTCCAGAGCATCGGAATCGCAGACAGGGCATGAAAAGATGCACTGCTCATTTTCTGCTGAATTTTAAAGGAATCAGACCCTCATTCTTGCATGTTTTTGTAACTAGAAATGAACTCTAACGAAGGACTATCACTGTGCTAATCATTTCCCGTGAAAGGAAGATGAAAA
This sequence comes from Hystrix cristata, assembly GCA_004026905.1. Taxonomy (NCBI): domain Eukaryota; kingdom Metazoa; phylum Chordata; class Mammalia; order Rodentia; family Hystricidae; genus Hystrix; species Hystrix cristata. Next base: position 90,701 of record PVJO010002214.1, on the reverse strand, counting down.
AATTAAGAACTTGTCATCTTTTCTACTGAAGGGAAAATTTAGTTTTGCTTAGCTACATCCCTAATTGTCCTTTTGCTTTTAAGAATATGAAAGAAAGAAGGGATAGAGGTGTAGTTCAGTGGTAGACTGCATGCTTAGCCAAGTGTGATACCCTGCGTCCAATTACCAGTAGAAAAACAAGAGCTAATAGAAAGAAATTACAGTTTAAAAGGCATAACGTTAAAATTAAATAATGGCAGTCTCCAATCAGTAAGCTAAAAAATGAATACTAATGATTTCTTGAACTTCGTATCTTTTTCTTGCTACAGAAATAATGCAGTCATGTTCCTCTTATTGAATCAGCCCACAAAAGTATTTACATTAATATAAATAAAGCCCTTTTTGCAATCAAACGTTTTTCTTCATATTGAAACATAACTTAAAAATAGGGACTGTAGTACAAATAAACAAGCTTGAAAATGCAATGTGATAACACTTTTATTTTGCATGAACATAATTAGAGGGAGGCCAGGCTTGGCTGGCAGCAGAGAGAAGGGAACTCAGGATGGCCCCGAGAAGGACTCTTGGGCATGTTTTAGAGGGTAACATGGCAAAGCCTCAGTCTTCCCACTGTCCTCATGCCAATGTGTCTCTGTCCTGTTCTCCCATGAGAATAATTATTCTTGAGGGTCATACAGGGAAGAACTGTAAGGAAAGAGGGATAGATGACAGTGTAGAAAACAGAAGCATAAAAGGGAGAAAGAACAGAGCAGAAAGAAAAAAGTAGTAAAGAAATGTTCTGAAAACACTTTCCAAAGGTTAGAAAAGAAGAAACAGTGCGCGGCTGGGGAGAGGAGAGATTCCTTGAAGAATAAGCAGCCTCAGGGTTCTGAGCACAGCTGACGTGGGAACGTGGGAACGCTAGGACTGTGCGTGATTGCCCAGGGGGAAGAGGGACGAGAAAGGAAAAATCAGCTCTCCCCATTTCCAGGGTAGTCCGGGTGACGGCAAGGCCAGGGAAAGCCTGCGGTCTCCAGACCAAGAGGCATGACAGGGGCGGGGAACGACCACGGTCACCCCAAGACCTGTGGGCACAGATGCCACACGTGCTTAGAAGATGCAGGTTCTAAACTTAGAAACAAGCATACACACTTCAAAAGCAACTTTCTTGAGGTAAAATTTCAGTGCTTTAAACAACTTAAATACATTTGAAAATTCACCACTTTGAGAGTACAACTCGCCTGTGCAGCCATCAGCACGATCCACCGTGGAACGTTCCCCTGCCCGCCGAGAGCGCTCTGCTCCTGCACGGTGGTCTTGTTCCCACCTGCCCGACAGTCACTGGCCCCTTTCTCCATGCACAGACCTTCTCTCTTCTGACCCCGCAGATGGAGTCAGTACTGCGGCCTGTGGTCTTCTGTGTCCAGATTCCTTCCCTGAGCATGTTGTTGGTGTCCGTCCGTATCACAGCACGCACCAGTGCCATTATTGCTGAGGAGTTTTCTGTTGCTTGAGGACGAATACATCTTGGTTTTCCAGTCAGCCATTCGTAGGCGTTTGAGTCACTTCTGTGCTTTGGCTACTACGAACAGTGCTGCTAGGAACCCTTGTGTGAGGTCTTCATGTGGACACCTACATGTTTCAAGCAAAATATACTGAGAGGCCCATTTGTTCATGGCAAATGGAGACTTCTGGCTCTCGTGTTCCATAACCCCTGACCACAACTGCACACGTACACTCTCCCACAGTGGCCAAGGTGAGCTTTTGAAGACAGAACGTAGGACCACAGCCCTCCGACTCGGTTCCCCAGTGGCTTCCATCACTGAGTAAAGGCGAAGGAAGCCTTTACTCCTGCAGGCCCTACCTCAGTGACCACAGCCAACACAGGTCACTTCACCTCTTCCCACCACTGTCCCTCTCCCAGCCCTGCTCTCGTTGAACTTGTTGCCCCACAAGTGCAAGGGCCCTCAGGCCACCCTTTCAGGAGACACCTCTGTGCTCCCTGGTGAGTCAGGGAATCCCAAGGTACCATGTCCGGTTCCACAGGAGTGGGACACCACCCAGCTGGACAACTGGAGAGCTCTCCTCATTGGTTCCCGGACGGGGATACTGGGCTAATCCCAGCCATCCTGCACAACCTTCCTATGGCCATTAGGAAGAGGTCATATTTTTTCTCTTAATTGAGATTGTTGTCATTTAACATAAATCCAAAGTTGCTGGTGGCTATTTTGGTCAAAATGTGAGGTGGTTTTTATGCAGACAGACTCATTAGAAGGGAAAACAAAGGAGAAAAAAGCAGGACCGAATCTATCAGATTGTTAAGCTTCAAGGTCCCATTCTTAGTACTTATCGCCATTTATCACATTTCCAGCTTTAGTAAAACTGAATTTGGGGATTAAGCGTGTCTCTTGAAATAAAGGTGAGCAAGGAATAGCCATGTGGCACGTGTGGGACAAAGCAGGGAATCCAGCTTTGCCCTCCAAGGCCAGTTGGTGACACAGTCGCTGAAGTCATCTCCAGTGACGGCATTCAGGGCTGAATGGGACAACAAAGATGTCCATCCAAGCAGGAGGCTCCCCCATGGGCTACCTGGGAGCACCTGGATCTTAGTCCACGAGGAAGCAGGTATTCATTGGCCAATTACAGGAAAGCGTAAGATCAAGACATCTGAAGTGGGAAGAGCTAACCTCTCATGGAAAGACCAGACTGTCCTCATGTCTATTAAGACTGTCCACTGTAGTCCAGAAAGAATGGCAATCATCGAGAAGTCAAACGATAACATATGCTGGTGCGGCGGTGGTGAAAAAGGAGCTCTCCTGCATTGTTGGTGGGAATGCAAACTAGTACCATTGTAGAAATCAGTATGGAGATTCTGTAAAAAACTGAAATTAGAAATTCCTACAACCCAGCTTTCCTCTGCTAGGCGTCTTCCCCAAACAGCTTAAATCGTCATACTACAGTGATACAAGCATACCAATGTTTATAGCAGCACAACTTGCAATAGTTTAATCCTGGAAACAGCCTGAATATCCAACAGATTATTGGATAAAGAAAATGTGGTATCCATTTATAATGGAATACTACAGTGCTATAAAGAATGACGGATTTGAGACATCTGTAGGAAAATGGATGCACCAGGAAAATACAATGTTGAGTGAGATAAACCAGACACACAAGCTTAAATACCATATGGTATCTCTCATTTGAGTGAGGCAAAGCACAAAGAGAATGATAAAAGGATAGATAGAAGGGGAGAAGGGGACAAGGGGATGGATCTCTTGCAATAGGGAAGTGGTCCAAAGGAAAAAGGGTGAGGGGTGAGGAGGAGAGGAAGGGGAAGGGGAAATAAGTAGAATAAAGATATGCTATGTATAGGAACCTAATAACCTCAATTAAAGTAAACATTATATGCCATAACATGAGCTAAGATTAATAATATCCACAAGAATGAAAAATGGGACAGGGGAATTGGAGTAAGAAGGAGAGAGGGAAAGGGACAGGATAAAAAAGAAACAAGTGTGGTATGCACGTGTAACCACTCCCCAAGATGACTGTACACAGCATGAATTGCAAATATGTACTAATAAAATAAAAACATATAAATTTTTAAAAAAGATTGTCCACTGTAGTTCCAGACTCAGGGAGCAGATGGCAGGGAGCTGGGCCAGCACAGCGGAGACTTAAGAAAGCATGAGAGGCTGATGACAGAGGGGCATCTGGGGTGGAAACTGTTGCTGGCAGGCTGGGGTGGGGCGGGGGGGGCATTAGAAAGAAGCGGCCAATGCCTGGATTTGTCTCTGTTAGATGCTGGCACCTTCGGTATCTGGATCCACGCCCAGTGCACAGTGGGCCAAAGTGGGAGGTTGGGGCCATTAGATTCTCCCCACTTCAGGGTGGGATTGGGTCTAGCAAATATCCATAAATTAATTCTGATGATGGGAGTCCTGTGGCCCCCAAGTGAGGTGAATGGAAAGCAGCGACCTCCACCAGGCCTTCTGGGAAACATCTGGAACCACTGCATCCCACTCACAAACAGTGCTGGTCTTTTTTCTTTGGGGGGTGCTGGAGGGTGCTGGGGCCTTGTGCTTGCCAGGCAAGCACTCTCCCACTGAGCTAAACTCCAGCCCCACAGTGAGCTTTTTTAAATCCCTGTAAGGTCTTGCCTACCTCTTGCTCTGGAGTAGTGGTAGGAGCCACTGGCACCACAATCCCCTTTGTTTTCCACTCCTCAACCTCACACTAGGCTTTCATAGGGTCAAATAATACACTTCTTTAAAAAGTTTTCCACACTTTCAAAGAGAGTTGTTTTCCTCCTCTGTTATTTATGCTAGCTGGAGGCTGACCCAGACAATATTACTGGCAGGTGGAAAAGCAATTTGTCCTATCACCGAAGAGTAAATCTTGCAATTCTGTGAACAGTGTTATTGCTGCACAAATGGACTGATGTCTCCTAAGTCGATGCAGAAGACCTGTCGGCCAGAAAGCCACGCCGAGAGCAAGAGAAACGCACCCTGCTGTGCTGTTACAGGAAGGCCCAGCTGGCTCACAGTCCGCAAGGAGAGCAACCAGGCCCAGAGGCCGTGCAGTGGGAACGAACACAACAAGACACATCACAGCACCACCCCGTGCAACATGGCTGCTGCTGCCCCTTGTTGTGCGCCATTGACACTGCTGGCGCTTGACCTCGGACACCACCGCACATGCCGCTGCAGTGCCAGCCACGGGCACCAGATCGTGTGGCTACCACAGCCACAGGCAGAGGTGCTCCTCGCCTCTCTTCTCATTTGCCAAGCCAGCTCCCAACCCCAAGTCCACGAGCACAGGCCGAGTTGCGCTGCAAGAGGACTAGAACACAGGGCTGGCGTTAGGGCCTCTCGGAAAGGCGAACGGTGACATACAGTGAGGAAAATGAGGTGAGGAATCCCATAAACAGAAGCAAGAAAACAAAACCAAGACGACAAAACCCAAGCCAACGGCTGCTCTGGTGCACACCTCTGTCCAGCGACGCATACTCTTCCTTCATTTGAATTATTTCACAAGCCTGTCTAGTACGCTGTGGATGCACCCTAAAAAGCAACAAGTGTCCTCAACTACTCAGAAAAACCAAAATCACTCAGTAACTGCATTCAGCTTCAAGTTCAGAAATTTTGGGTCATTGGATATCTGTTCAATTTTGAGTAATTGGATCCCAGGGATTACCTTGTTTGAATTCACTACCATAAAATAACAGGGAGAAAGAAGAAATTTAAAAATAATTAAAATATAAATATGTATCATATTTTACCAATCTTAAAATTTTCCCCACAATTTACTATGTGTGAAATCAATCAGTGGCATCTTATAATTGCAGCTTACCTGAGTGACAATTACAATGGAACTGTCATTGCCTAAAAGTATCTTAATTGATTTTTTTGAAGGTATCCTCCTAAGAGTTTGCAAAAGAATGATACATGATGGAAATCTGTATCTAAAACATCTAAAATAGCTCTCTCAGGAGTTATAAGAATCATTAGTAAAAATCAAGCCTCTCACATGGTGCAGTAGGCAGTGTGTGTGCATCCTAAGTAAGAGTGCACCTTGCAAGTTACACCCTTACAGAGCCCGTGTGACACAAAATGCAGGGTCAGGCACTGCAGTACACCTCTCTCCACTGATAAAAACCTGCAGTTGGCTGTGCAGCAATGGGCTCTGCTTCTTTACCCACTCCCCCGCCCCCGTGCTTTCCCGCCATGCTGCACAGGACTAATCCCATGGGAACTCTCTTCAGTGTTTCCCTGACCCACGCTGGGCCTCCTGGCCCTTTCCGGCCAAGCATAACAGTGGACCAGGAAACATGGCTTCCTGGGTCACTGGCTACTTGCTAGGGTGGAGGCATGGTGGCCTCCTCTAGCGCATACAGCCACAGGGAGGATCTTGTTTAAAACTGCACTTCTGCTCACAAGAAAGGGAGCAGCTGTTGGCCCGATAAACAGCCTGGTGAAATGACTTCATTTACCCCAGGAACCATCTCCTCAGACTCAAACATGAATCCCTTTTCAAACCCCTTGTCGCTAACCTTTTGGTCTTGTCCTTTTCACGTCCATGACAACCTAACCAAATCGCTGTGACTGTCACCTGTCACGCCTCCACGAAGAGGCAAGGATGACCTATCCAAGTTCCAGCTACTGGGAGAAGCCTCCTTCCCTACCTTCACTCCTGGGCTGTACAGGCCTGCTCACACAGCTGTTGTCTACCCTGTAGGCTCACTTTCTTTGGGATGCCAGATTACCAGCAACACATCACATAAACCAGGCTAGATTCTCCTGCAGTCAGCTGCTAATGGAGGATGATTCAAGAAAGCTAAGTGTTGGTGGATGGAGGGGTGATGGTGTGGCCTGAGTAGGAAACCTGAAAGACAAGGCAATTCACTTGAATGTCAGGACCTGCTCAAACACCCCACTTGTATGCCATCTCCACAGGCTGCATCTGACAACATAGCCAGGCAGATCCGATGACACTCAGCTCATGACTGGGGGCTTAGGTTTCCCTGTCACCTGGTTTCCTTCGGTCCCAGTGGCAATCCAAGCACTGGTCCATCAAAGAAGAAGGGCTACTCACTGGAGAAGGTGAGGCCTCGCTGCAGACACGGGTGTTTTGCTGCAAGCCTCCTCTTTAGTCTCTCAGGACACACAGCGGGATACACACAGTCCCGCTGGTCCCCAGGGCCAAGCGGGAAAGTCATAGCCTGCCCTCTGACCCCATATGAGTCCACGTGGCGTTCAGGCCACCCTGGAGAGGCAGCTGAGGGGCACAGGAAATGTGGAAAGTGCTGCTTCTAAAATCCAAGCAGTACTGAGTGTGGTGGCACATGCCTGTAATCCCAGCACTAGGAGGCTGAGGCAGGAAGATTGCTCTGAGTCCCAAGCTAGCCTGGACTATGTAGCAAAACGCTGTCTCAAAAAACCCTCAAAAATGTAAATAAATAAACAACAGACAAACAAATAACTAAATATAATCCAAGCAGCAACATCAATCCTACCATCTTTGTCCAGAGGTAGAAAACAAAGCATCAACACTGGGGAGGATAAACCCATACAGCCCCAACACCATCCTCCCAGGAAAGCTCACTGCGCTGCTGCCAGGGGATGCGCCTCCACTCTGCCCCTGCTGGTCTGATGTACACCAGCCACCACTGGCCCTGCATGTGGCGCGGGATGGCGTCGACCAAATCACAGCACAGAGTTAACAAAACCCCGACTGAAGGCACATTCCTGTCTGTCTAGGTAAAAATCAAGCGACGTCTGATGTTCATCTCCCAGTACCAAAGCAGAGAAGAACAGAACGTCCTGATCGAGCCGCAGCCGGGGCCCGGCCTGTGCTGAGTGTGGACAGGCGCAGGACTGCAGGCAGAGTCACACGGGGCCTGGCGCGGTCCTCCTGGACTTCTCCAGAGCGTCATTTATCCTTTGCACCTGGCAGCTGGAAAACTAAGTGGGGAGATGATGGGAAGCCCACAGCCTTCTTCTCCATGATTTCCTAGGGATGCAGTTAAAAAAAAAAATCACTGTCGTTTCTCGGAAGCGTAAAAGAAGGCGTAGGGATTTTCGAACTTCTCCGCGAAGTGGCGCGTTCTCCCAGCTCTTCCCCTGGTGGGAACCCCGGCGCCTCCTCTCGGGAGGTCCAGAGACCGGACGGCACCCTGGCACCCTCCCACCGCACTCACAGCACCACAGCAAAGCGGGCGAGGCAGGCCACCGCAGGCCAGCGCAGCGCACCGCGCCAGGCCCGCCGCCCGGACCCACGCGGCGACTCCCACCCGCGTGGCGCGCCAGCACCGCCCCGCCGCGGCAGGGGGGCCACTACCGCCCCGTCCCAACCCGGAGTCGCCGTTAAAATCGGGAGCCCTTTCCAGCCCCGAGGACTCTGCGCCCGGCTCGCCGAGAAGGCCGCCGGATCATTCTCCGGGCGCCGCTCCCTCCCGCTGCGGAACAGATGAAGCCCGCGGGTGCCGCCCCGCCCTGGCGCTCCCATCTGCCCGACGGCAGGGTTCCCTCCGCGGGTCCTGACCGGAAGCCGCGAGCACCCCACGTCCACTCCCAGCCTGCTCCAGCCCGCGGGAGCTTGGACGCAGGCGCCCCTGTGACCTCTGACCCCGGAAGCCGTCTGTGCCGGCGCTCTCCCAGAGGGCTTTGCGGGGCCTTCCGCCCGCCACCGTCCGTGCTTGACCTCCTGAGGCGGTCACAGGGCCTTGAGGGGCTTGTGCTCCTGGGCGGTGGCAGGAGCCGGGTGTGCGGGCGAGGGAGCGGCACAGCAGACAAATTATTTTAGCCACAAATAACGAAAACGGCATGAAACTGGCCTGGAAAGGCTTGAGTGTTTGTAGACGGCAAGATGGCCCGGCGGTCTACGCGGTGCCAGCAGCGGCCTCTGCAGGCTCCGGGCGCCTGCTCTCGCCTCTTTCACCGTCTTTTCCGTCTGCCGAGGTGGCTGCACAGGCTCCAAGCCCAGAGCCCTGGAATCCGCGTCCTCCGTGCAGCAGTCAGTAGCGGTCACCATGGAAACAGAGGCCCAAAGTCGCTTTCCGAGACTGGGCCTGACCCAGTCTGGGCAGGGAGGAGAAGTTAACGCGACGGCCTCCTGACGATTCACCCCTGTGCCTGAGGATAGGTCGGACACACGAATAAAAGTGGGGACTCCAGGGACACGTCCTCGTGCCACGATGTCTGCTGTCCGATGCAACGTCTGTTCGGGAGAGAAGTGTCCTTACCCCCAGTAGCTGGAGAATGACTGCGATGTAGACTCTTAAGATCATGCTCAATCTTGGAAATAATGCATCAATTCGTTCCTTTTTATTTGCCCTTCTCGGGTGGCTCTGCTTTTCTGGAGAAAGTTTTAATTTCCAGTGATGATTCTATTTTTATACCATACTTGCTGTGTGTACCTAACTGGATGTGTGCCTACCAAATACTACCTCTTATTTACCTAGATAAAAAAAAAATTACACAATTTTAGTTGCAAAGTCGTTCAAATAAAAGAAGTGGGTAAAGGAGTGTGTGCATTTCTGATTACATACACGTACACTTTCTAAATCAAGCCACCCCTTTCCAAGTCCGATGGATTAGGAGGGTCACAGAATTGCTTGCAACTCCTTTGGCAGGCGGTGGCTTCTGTCCCCTCGGCCCTGAATGAAAACTGGCCTTGTGTCTTGGGTCACAGACCAAGCGTGGCAGCAGATCGGGAAGCCTCAGCAGCTAGGGCTCGGCCGTGGAACTCAACACGCAGTGAGGCCTGAGTTGTGGGCTGGAGGGGCTGTATGGAGGGAAACTGAGGCACGCGGTTGTCAAGCCCAGTCAGCCGCCACCTGGCTGCAATCAGTGTCTCCTGGATGACACCACTTGAAGTGAAGAAGAGCCATCTTGTTACACCTGGTCCTGCACCCACTGCGGCCCCAGAAACTGAGGGGATGAGCAGCTGTCACTTCGCCTGATGTGAGGAGGACAGGTAAGGGACAGAACGCCACAGGTCCCTCACTGTCCTCCCACTCTCTTGTGTTGGATTTTGAGGAAGGCAAAGACTAAAGGTGTAGAGTTATCCAGCCACACTTAGGAATCAAGCATTGCAAGTGAGGAAAATTCTTTTTAAATCAGGAATAATGAAAAATGCAGCCCTGTTTCACATGTAGAAAAACAGACATAAACTGTGGGTCTGAGGAGAGATGACACAATGAGTGACTCCAGGAGCCCCCAGAGTGAGCAGGGAAAAGGAAAGTTCACCCACTCTGTCCCTGCCACATTTGCGCACCCTTGTCTGGCCCTCTGGAGAGGGCTAAGGGGGTGTCGGTGAAGAGGGGAGGTGGTGGCTCCATGAACAAGCCAAATAAAACTCTTACACAGTTAAATGCAGTTTAAAATACACACTTAATTTCATCTTTATCTCATAGTTCTTCTTGTGCATGTCATATTCAATTGAGCCATAATTCTTTTGATAACTCGTAGATGTAATTTATTAATGAAAATGTCATACCCAGGCAGAAGATTAGAGTGTGGCAGGCTGGCTGGAGAATGGGCATCCCCTATTCATTGCAAAGCTCCAGGACACACACTCAGGACAGTTCCCAAAGCCCTGCACAGGAACTTGTCTTGAGAACTCCAGCAGTTTTGGATATGATAGCCCAGGCCTGAGGTCAGCTTGAGAAGTGGGAGATCCAGTGGTGCTCACTGGGGCTGCTGTGTTCTTCCTCAGTAGTCTGTGCTCATGCCTGTAGAATGCCCTTCTTTTTTCCTACTTTTGCATGGCCCAAACTCACTCAGCAGAGCACGTTTGTTTTCCTACATTTAATAAATGTAAAACCTTGCAATCTTTTGCGCTCGTCTTGGCCAATGCTTTGTTCAGGACAGAAAGAATCTAGAAACCACTTCCAAAAGGAGGTTTCTGCACCCCAAACCCAGTAACAACATGGTGAGCAAATGCTTCGGATTTTTTATTTACATATGTGTGTGATCAGAAAATGCGGAGGTTGGGCAGGAGGCCGGATTGCCTGGCAAGACAAACACAGAAGACACGGTACTTGCCATGTAATATAAAGAGATGCACTTCTGGCCACCACTGTCCTGTGGTAGCCGGGAAGAGGGCACTGGGCGTCAAGGCGTTTCTATCCCAGTAAGGATGTGTGGACCTACTCAGCGCTGTGACACTGAGGCAAGCTGTCTGAGGAAGTGAGGAGAGTAGCAGAAGTCTCTTCGCCTGCAGGATATCTAATTCTCCTGAGTTTCCCCTTTGGGCCAGGCCTGATGTAGTAGTCTAAAAATCTCAAAGCTATTTAGGATCACTCCAAGGGCTCATACCTATTTAAAATACTGTAAAAATACCCCTGGGCTCCCCGGCCTCCTGCTCCTTCATGGAGTCTGTCCTGGTGAGGGAGTCTGGTCGCCAGCCAAGAGTCTACCCCCCAGGGCATTCGCTCTCCACCTGCCTGAGGCAGCTCCCCCAAAGTGTTTTCTTACCTTCTTTCAGTGGCTTTTTCCCCAGTTATTTTTAGCTCATGGTCTCCTGGTTTCTAAGTTCCTACCGCATCTGTTGTCATGGTTTTTCCCTTCCATTTTCCTTTTCATCCTCCCCTTAGCATCTCTCACTGCTACATCCTCCACCGTCCCTTTCAGTCTTTGCCATTCATTTCTTCCCTGCTGTCCCATTTTCCTTTGTTCAATTCAGAACAGCAGCCAAACGCTTCCCTATTGCTAAGTGACCACATCGCCCACTCCTGTCTTTTTCCACTCTCAGTTCATTTCTGCTGCTTTAAAACACTCCCTGAGGGCAGGCTCCTCCACAACCTGCTTCCCTGTCAGATCAGGCTCCTGGTTTCATAGAGACTCCGTGCCTGCTGGGAGATAACTATACAAAGCACAGAGCCTCCGGCAGGGCGGGAGAGATGCAATTCCTGCCAGAGGGAGGATAAAAGAGAAAGCATGTAAAGTCTGGCTGCAAGGCTTGGCCTGCCTGCACCCCCGAGTCCAGTCCAGCCCTCCCCTGCACTGGTTTCCACTGGCATGGCATCAGCTGCGTCCCTGTCATGCTCCTTATCTGTTCTCATTGTGAGGAAGATGCTAATGGCTTCCTGAATGTGATCCGCACAAAATAAAGACTAAGAACAATACAACAATACGAGAATCCACAATGCAATTTTCTGAATCTCGTGCTTTCCAGATGTCTGTCTGCTGTACACTCGTGCCAGTAAGAGCTGGAGGTGTGGCAGCTCCCTCACAACATGTTCCTGACGGTTCCAAGTCTGCCGGTGCTGAGTGTTTTAGTGGGAATGGCGACTCCATATGGCCAGTCACTAGTGCAGAGAACCAGGCGCTGGAGCCTGGAGGACAGCTCCCCTCAGCCTGCAGTGCCAGGAATAGCTCCGCCCGGGTGTGAATTCCTTCCTGTCCTGTGCATGTGTGCAGTGCCTGCCGGCCTCCTGCTAAACTGCGCCCCGTGCCGTCCTCTCTCGGGGCCCCTGGGTGGCTCCAGGCTAACTGGGTAGCTCTGAGAGCTGCTTCACTGGTGGCCACGCCGCCCTCCGGGTGTCCCTGCTGCTTTGCTGTGAGCGCTCAGTAACAGTGCAGGTACTCAGCCAGGCCGTCTCTAGACAGGACAGGAGACGGCGGTTCTTGTGTTAAACTCCAAGTGCACCAGCTGCATACCACAGAAGGAACCTGTGCACTCCCGCCGCTGTCCCGGATGCACACCGAGCATTTTAGAGGCATTCTGAGGCAGGATCCCTCCGAGACCATCCTCCTGAGGGCAGGGGTGCCAGAGGCCAGAAAGCACCAGCTGCGATTCTCCACACGCCTCAGGGCGATCTCAGCTGCTGGGTCAGGTGTGTGAGCTTCCCAGGATCTTGTGCTGCTTACTTGAAACCACTGAAAACGACACAGAATGTTTGCTGATCTTCTGTATTTGCTGCTTTATACTCCTTTCCAACTCGAAGTTTCCACCAACACTGCCACACTCTTTCCCATCCGTCTAGATGCTCAGCGCCCTTTTCCTGCTGCATCCAGCCCTTTTCCTGCTGCATCCGGCCCCGTCCGGGGCCTGCAGCCCCCCACTCCTACCCCACGCTGCCCGTCACTAAGACTGTGACCCTTGCCAGCAAGCAGAGCCACTCTCCCTGCAGCATCGGTGGGCCATGGCCCAGGCACTGGGGGCCTCTCTGCACCCTCAGCCACCCCACTGCCAGGGACGCTGCCCCTCTGGAGCCTGCCCCTTCTGGCTGTTCTTCAACACATCAAAGGAGGACTTTTTTCTTAAGTACTAAGAATTGAATCCAGGGAGCACTAAGCTACATCCCCTGCCCTTTCTGTAATTTTCTTTGAAAATTTTGAGACACCCCTCCTGCCTCGGCTTCCCAAGTCTCTGGGTGCACAGGCCAGCACAGCGGCTAGCCCATGAGGACTCTGGCTCCAGGAGTCCAGCCCTGAGGTCCCCCCCCGTTGGTCTCGTCTCTTCCTCGCTTTCCCTGCCTGCCATTCTCACACTCACCAAGGACCTGGGCCCTTGGCCCTCGATGGCCTGAGCCAGTTCATCTCTGTCTTGCCAGTGTCTGAGGTCTCCTGAGACCATCCTTCTGACTCTGAGTCACCATGCGCTCGCCCCCACAAGGCCCAGGCCTCCCTCCTGTGCACATTGCCGGGCTCCTCCATGCCCACTTTCCACAGAGCATCGTTTGCTCCCACACACACTCACTGCCTCACCAGCTAGAGGTGCTGGTCAGGCTGTCACTGTGAGCAGAGCGGGTGAGGGCTGCATCCTTGGAGAGCTGCAGGCCTGGCCTCGGAGACTGGAACTAAAACTGCAATCCCCACAGTTCCAGGGGATCCTGGCCCTTCAAGGCGTGCAGTCTACTCACATATCGTTCCAAGAGACATACACAATATTAATTTTTGCTAAAATCTAGTTATTTTCTGTTTTTTAACATTATATAAGTAATGAAAATATTCTCATTTTGGTAAACATTGAAACATTACAGAAGCACAGCACTTGGAATGAAAGTAGATTCTCCCAACTTCTCTTCCCCACTGCTGACTCTTGCTTTGCACATATTGGACTTCTGAGGTATACACGTAGGGTAGGCAGGTGATGAGACACAAGTCCGAAACAGCTTAGTGAAGAAAGACTTCGACGCATCATACACGTGCGATTATGTGTTAGGTCTCAGGCCCAAAGACACAGGCCTTCTACTTCTGGCATGAGGCATCTAGCCCTCCTGGTCGGCCCAATGATGATTATTGAGAGAGGAGAAATTCTTTAAAAGGCCTGTCCCACCTTGGGCTGGGACATGGCTTAATGAAGCAATTCTCCTTTGTAAATCTCCTTCCTGAATTGCCTGCAAGACTGAGCCCCTCCAAAGGAACAAGGACTACCCACAAAGGGCAGGAGGGCATTCTGCAATTCCAAAGTCACTTCTGAGTAAGGCACCAATAAGAGTCCTAATGGCCCCAGTTCCCCAGACCCCAGGAGTAACTCTTTGTGCACAAAGCGATATCCAGGCTTCCACTGGAGGCAGCCACATCCCTGGCACTGCCCATCTTCTTGTGCGGAGGCCTAAATCTCTCTACATTAACTTTGCAGGGCACCCCACATGGACCCTGCACAGCCACCTCTGGGTCTTGAGCAAATCCTTTCATCAAGGACACCAAGGACAGAGGAGACTCACAAGGGCCAGATCCCGAGGGAGGAGAAAGAGCCAGCTCCTTAGTGAGACCCACAAACTGTGGGCTTCCATTTCTGCAGATGTGCACGGGCACAGCGCACACACCTGCCCAGCAGAAACTGCACAGCCACACCACCCACATGAGGGGAAATATAACGCCAGGAAGGAATGTCCTCATTTACACTGAAATAAAACTTGTTCCTATGAAGCAAATCTCCTGGGCTCAATCTTGAGTTTTAAATTCAACCATTTCAAATAAACTGGAAAGAAGGCTAAAGAATAGTGAATGTCAACAATCCAGGAACAGAACAAAGAGCTAATTTGCTAGCTGTCTTAGCTACTTTCTCCTCGCTGAGACAAAATACCTGACATGCACAAGTTAAAGGAGGAACGGTTTATTTCCGTTCACAGTTCATAGAGGTTTCAGTCCACAGTCAGATGGTTCTAAAGCCGGGCGGCATGACGGGGGGGCCTGGCAGGCAGGAAGCAGGGAGCCTTCCTTCTGCTTGGCATTTTTATTCCATCCAGGTAACAGCCTATTGGTTGGTGCCACCCACACCCAGGAAGGGTTTTCTCTCTTCAGTAAATCCATCATCCACACCCAGAACTGTGCTAAACCAATCAGTGTATAATCCAGTATCACATGCTCATGATCCAGTCACTCCAAAGGCCCCACCTATGAGCCCGTGAGGCTCTGAGGGGCATCAGATACAAGCCAGAACTTCGGCTCATCAGGGTAAATGAAGATTTCAAGGAAAAAGAATTTTGTTACATACATTTGTCACAAGTTATATCAAAAGTTAGGAAACACAACAGAGAATCTACAGAGAGAGGTAAAGACTCTAAAATGCTCTTAGTACAGACTCAATATTTATCTACCTGAAGTGTAAGTCATCATGGTTTTCCAAACATGTCTTAAATAATAAAGTCATGACACACAGCTACAATAAATCAATAGATGATAAATCTCACCTTATGTTAGTCATCAGAGCTTATTGAACCAATACAGACCTAACTCACTGGGTTTGCTTCTTTTCCACCTGGAAAAGTAATTTATTTCCCACATTATAAAAATTAGGTACATCTTTTAGAATTTGACCTAGCTCTCACAACTACTGTCTGCTAGTTGCTGCAAGTCAAATAATAGTTTTAAGATGAAAGACCCTTATACACACACACACACACACACACACACGTATACATACATAATTTTGAGTAGCACTTTGTACTACATATTTTACAACTTGCTTTTTGTTGTTGGGGTGGGGGTGCTGGGGATCGAACTCAGGGCCTTGTGCTTGCTAGGCAAGCGTTCTATCACTGCACTAAATCCCCAACCCCATCAACTTGCTTTTTAAATTCAACAATACCCTGAAATCTTTTTACAGAGTACATATAGATTTACCTCATTCTTTTTAACTTCTTATTCTACTCTACAATAAGGAATCACCATAAGTTAACAATTAGCTACTTTATCAAACCTTCTTTTTTTGTATTACAAACAATGCTTTACTGGGATGGGTCTGCATTTATTTTCATTTATTTATCTGATTATTTCTGTACAGTATATGCCAGGAATTGGAATTTTTAGGTAAAAAGAACTTTGTACTTTTATATGTCAGTGAAGGCAAATCTAAACCAAAAACCAAAGATAAAGATATTCAAACTGATTAATGAGCAGGAAAATAAAAATTAAACAATGGGCTATCGCTTTATAACTATTAAACTGGCAAAAATGTAAAAGATCAATAAAACCCACAATAGTAGAAATACGAGAGAAGGGGAAAGCAAGATGGCAACATTGACAAAAAATTAAAACTACATATGGATGCCAGTCATGTACCTACTAACTGTTAGAATCCAAGCCCATGAAAACAGCAGCCCGAATAATCAAAATATAGAAACAAAGATACTTTTGACAACATTGCTTTCCTCCTACAAAATTATTAAGCTCAGACTTTCGTCCAGTGGACGGAGCACACATCCTGCCCCCAAGACACTCAGGGCCCTGGGCATACGGAGTGGCACAGGCCATCTGACGCCGAGACGGGTGCTCCAGAAGCCCAGCTACAGTGCCGGCCACCTGGCGCCCCACACCACAGACAGGTATTGATGCCACGGACCAAAGCCTGCATCCAAGGCTGCAGAATAGGCTGTGCGGCCCAGGAAAGTGGAAGAGAGCTGAGACACTGCTACACATGGGGAGACTGTAGCCCACAGACTGGCCATCAAACAACACAGGCATGCTGATGCTTCTAATGGTGGTTCAGGTAGAGTGTGAAACACACAACAAAGAAAGATTTACTTGTTGCAATCAGAATCAAAGGAGTCTATGACTAAATGGATGCCAAAATTCCATTTTGCTCACATGCCTGGTACGAAGTACACTCCCGACAGGCATTTGTTGATCAATAAAGTAAAACCTGGGAAGAGCATATCCAAAAGTTCGGCTCAGACAGACCTGGATCCAGTCAAGGACCTTGCCTGCTCAGCTGTCCACGAATACACTTTCCCTTCACTCTTTCTTCCTCTCCCTTTCTGCTTCCACTCACTTCTGCACCACACTGCAGGAGGAAGGCAGATGCCGGCAGACTGAAGTCCTACATCCTGTTCCCCTCACTTTGACCCCATCCTTTCCCACTATTTCACAATGAGGCAAAGCCAACAGCTCTTTGGTCACAAACTTTGATGCCAAAAACAGTGCTGAGCAATTTTGTAATCGTGAATGGTACACAGGGAAGGATGGCTGTCGCTAAAGACAGACAAGCAAAACAGACTGGTCCTTAGGCTGCTTGAGTGACCGGTCCCAGGCAGAAGAAGGCCCGCCCCTCCTGAACAGCCGTGTGCTAAGAAACATGCACCAGCCTGGGTTCTGCCACAGAAAGGCTGGGACACCACAACTCACAGCAAAGTCCCAGAGTCTAAGACTCAGACCACATGCTGCCTGGCCTTGCTCCTGTCACCAGCTGAACAACTGCCTGGGACCCCCGTGTGCCCCTCCCCTGTCCTGCTCATCACGGCCCCAGCACAGACTCCCTCTGCTGCTCACGTGTATCCCACACGCAGGCGTGTCCCAACCACACTGCTCAGCACGTGTGTCAGAGACCAGCCACCTGCCAGTCTCTCCAGAGCCCGTGGCAGCAAGCAGCCAGCACACGCCTGTGAGCTCCCAGCTCCTAGGTCCCCGCTGGCCAGCAGGGACCCTCACTCTAGGTCCTGGCCCACCAGTCCCCACCAGTCCTGGAAAAGCTTCCGGCTCACTTCCACGTCCTCAGAGCACACAGAGGTCGTGTAGACACAGAGCAGGAGTTGCTCAGTAGACAAAGAGCCATGGCCCTCGGGCTGCTGGACCATCTATCCCTCCCTGTGGCCACCTGGCTTGGGGGTCCCAGCAAGGTGCCACCTCCGTGTCCTGACCCCAGGGCTTTCCCTGTGGCCCAGAGCTGCCCTGAACTTTCCTGTGCAGGAAATAAAAAAGATGCAGGAAATAGCATTTATAAAACAAGACAAGCAATTGACTGACAGAGAACCAAAATAAACCTGGGTACAATTTATAATCACCTCTAAGAGAAGAAAAGGAAAATGCTCCAGAAATGGAGAAGCGACTCACTCTTCCAAACCTCCTCACGACCATGGATGTCTTCAGGTGATGGCAGGAAGTGGCCTGGGTGAAGCTGAGCGAGGGGACATGAATATTCATGAGGAGAAACCAGAGCTCCTGAGAAACCACAGTGCGACTGGGTTTCCTGTTTCACAGGAAACTGAGTGCTCAGAAGGAGGACGCGTGTTCATTGGCGCTTGACCCATACACTGCCCGGTTCCCTCCTTGGGCCTCTGCCCATCTGTTGATGCACCGTGGCACTAGCCCTGCATGAATGTGGACACCAAGGCTTTGGGTGCTGGGAAGCAAGTTCACTCCAGTCCAGCTTAGGGTACTGACCATTAATGCTTCAATGAGAGCCTCATTCTGCAGGGGAGGACGGCTTGGGAGGATGGCACTCTTCTCAACAGAGGTGAGCCACAAAACACCCAGAATTGTTCAGCCACCAGGAACCGGGAGCTGAGGGCCAAGATTCCGTGGGCGATGGGTGGGCTGTGGGCACCTGCTTGCCACCTCCACCCAGGTAGTTAGTGAGCCACCATGTGCCAGGTGCTGGCCCAGGCACTTGGGAAACTCCAGGGAGCAGAGCAGATGACAGTCCTCCACCTGAGCATCACCTCGCCATGACCCAGGGCAGAAAGAACACCCATCGCTGCTGTCATGGGAGGGCCGGCCCCAGGGACCCAGGGCACAGAGGAGCTGGTGCGGGTGTCCAGATGTGCTGCGTGAAAGAGGAAGGAAAGACAACACCGAGATCTACAGGACAACGGAGCGGGAGATGGCTCAGGAAGGGATGGAGAGATTCACCTGAGGACGTAGTAAGGACACGAACACAGGGGAGCCACACCAGACCACGGTGCAGAGGGACGCCAAGAGAGACACAACACGTTGAGGTGCAGGGTCCTGATTCAGCTAGGTCTTCAGTATCAGGCAATGTCATGATGCTGACCCAAATCAGATAAGCTGGTTTGAAAGCATGAAGAAAAAACCAAGGGGAGAAACGCAATGAGGGAGGAATCAGCCCTACAAGGCACTGAAACACAGAATTTCAGTAGCAAAGACCAGTAAAGCGAGGCCCTGGCCCACCAGGAGCAGAGCAAAGAATTGCCCAGAAATCATTCCAACCCTGCCAGGAGTTCAGCATCTGACCAGCATCATCTGGGTCTGCTGACCTTGGAGCATCACTGAGCGTCCTTTGCGCCTCCTTGGTAAGGGCCTCGGGGCCCAGCAGAGGTCCTGGGCAGGGGCAGCTGGGGAGCAAGGACGTGTGGGGTCTGGTCACTGGGACCCTGGGCTCTGGGACCCCGGGCTCTGGCTCACTTCACTGTGTCTAGTGAGACGCGAGGGTAAGCTGGTATGCATGACTCTGCCCAGCGAATGGTAAACACTTAAGATAAACATGCCATAGTGGAATCGCTCGACAGGCATCGTAACTGCAGGTCAATCGCTTCACAACCAAACAAGTGCAGACAAAAATTGCTGCCTAAAAAGCTCAAGTCTGTCTCTGGCACAGCGTGCAAACGAGATATGAAAAAAGAGAGTTCTTTCCAGTCAGCTTTCAGAGCCAGCGATTTCCTTGGGAGGGGGGTCTCCATACAATCAAGTTGCTGAGTGGGCTGAAGAAATCAGCAGGGAAGGTTTTGGTTGCACCACGCAGGAAAGGACCTTGTGACCTGGGAGTTGGGAAAGAGTGGCAGGGGACCTGCACCAGCAGATACCCACGACCAGGGTGGCATCGCCACAGACACCTGACGTACAGAAGTTTGAACTCCGTGGAGAGGGAGAAACACAAGCAAAACTGAGTGAAATGTCACTTCTCTGCCGAGGCTGCATCACAGAAACCAGGGCCTGAGGACAAAAGGCAGTTGAAGGAGGGTCTCTGGGAAGTTCAGCTGATCTCCACAGGTTGGAAGGGGTGGAACATGTCGCTGGGTGGACGTGGCAGGCAGCGCAGAAGGAAGGAGTAGTAAAAGTCGGGATGGCTACAAGCTGGAGTGGTGGTGCACATGCCTATAATACCAGCACTCTGCGAGGCCGAGGCAGGAAGATTCAAGTTCAAACCCAGCCTAAGCAATTTAGTGACTTAGCGAGACCCTGTCTCAAAATAAAAACTAAAAAGGGAGGAGACATCATGGTGGGCTATAGTCAGCATCCAGAGAAGCTTGGAAGATGCTCACCAAGATCCACAGGTACTCGGAAGTGGGCAAAAACCCGATCGCAGGCCATCCCTCTATCCTGTGCTGCTTATGGTCCAGCTGAGGATGAAGGGCCTTCGGGAGCTGGGACAGGGTGCCGGGCTGCGCCTGCTGCCCTAGGTCCCTCCCGTGGGGACACGCAGCCCAGACAGCACCAGATGGGCACACCAGGTGATGTGTCACCGTCCTCTCCACTGCGGGCCTCTTCCAGGCCAGAAGCGGACCCGCATTCACAGTGAAATCGGTAATCTAGCCGGCTTTGCGGGGAGGCCGTCATCCATCCGACCCACGCTGACACTAACCTCAAAGATAACCAGGAAGACGCTGGAGACAAAGGTGGGAAGTAGTAGGCAGAAGCTGTTCTGGAGCTCCAGAACAAACCAAAACAAAACAAATGGGCCCTCAGAAGTAGTGGCAGCCTCTGCGGGTCAGGCCTTGTGCCCCTCCTCCCTCCCTGCCCCCATCTGCTGCATCCTCAGTATTAACACTAGTTCACTGTCTTCCTGAGCTACTGAAAAAAGTGAAATTTTTAAACGAGTTTTAAGTTACATGGTGGACTCACGCCCAGTTCTGTAGATGCCGAAATAAGCGGCTGTTATTCTCTCCTTGGGATGCAGGACCGCGTAGCTAAATGGCAGCGTGAACCCAGAGGAGGGCCGCACCCTGGCCTTCCCAGAGGCGGCCACAGGGCAGCAGAGGTGTCCGCCCCCACTGACCTTCAGCCCTCAGCACAAAACCAACAGAAATATCAGACAACAGGGCAACAAGATCCTCCAAACCTTTAAACTCTGTAAATCTAACCTCACAGGCACAGAAATAGAGGACACTGTAAGCAAAGAACTCAAAACCCAAATAGTTAAAATGCTTGAAGATACCAGAGAAGAAACAAATAAGCAATTGACTAGATGTTCAGTGAACTCAAAGAGGATAGAAATAATCAGATAAGAAATTTAATTAATAAAATGTTCAACAAGATCCCAGTGTGGTGGTACACACTGGTAATTCCAGCACTCAGGAGACAGAGGCAGGAAGATCATCATGAGTTCAAGGCCAGCCTGAAATACACAGTGAGATTGTATCTCAAAAAACACCCTAAATAAACAAATCATTCAACAAGCTTAAAGAAGAAACAAAGGTTGGTTGAATTAAAGAAGACAATGTAAGACATGAGTGACCACTTTAGTAAAGAATTGCAGATTATAAAAAGGAATCAAGGGGGCTGGGGATTTAGCTCAGTGATTAGAGTGCTTGCCTTGCAAGCACAAGGCCCTGAGTTCGATCCCCGGCACCACAAAAAAAAAAAAAAAAAAAAAAAAAAAAAAAAAAAAAAAAAAAAAAAAAAAAAAAAAAAAAAAAAAAAAAAAAAAAAAAAAAAAAAAAAAAAAAAAAAAAAAAAAAAAGGAATCAAGCAGAATCCTGGAGCTAGAATTGAAATGAAATGATAATTTTAATTGAAAATATGGGCAGTGAGTACAACGAATCTGAGGGGAGACTTAGGATTTGAAGACAAGGTTAGTGTAGTAGATCACGTACTTAGTGCCACTCTAAAAACAAGATACCATGAAAGCTGAATCCAACAGCTGCTAGATGACTTGAAAGTGAAAAAAGAAAAAAAAATAATCATAGCAGTTAATGAAAGGTTAAAATTCAACACCAATGGTACAAAAATTCATTCACTGTAGTCAATTTTCCAGCAGAAAAATTTTCCAAATGTAGGGAAAGTATTCAATATCCAGGTAAACAAGACACATAGAACCCAAACTGACCAGAAAAGAACCTCCCTGACACGTCCACGTCAGAATCCCAGAAACTCAGCACAAAGAGCTTCCTGCGTCCAACACTGTCAGAGGAAAACACACAGCTCCGAAAGGCGGCCTGACAGAGTAACAGCAGATCTCTCCGCATGAGCCTTGCAGGCCAGGAGCACTGGCGGCAGTTTCACAAGCCTCAGAAGGAAACAACTGCCAATCTAGATTACAATATCCTGGAAAATTATACTTCCTAATTGACAGAGAAATAAAGACTCCACAACAAAGAGAACCTAAAGAACGTCATGACCACTGAACCGGCACCGCAGACTCCACAGGATCCCAGACGGGGACAACTAGGCCAACATCACCGAGGAGCCCGAAGGAGAGAATGCACCTAACTGGCAGAAGAGTTACACAAACAAACAAACACACAAACAAACAAAAAAATCAGCAATGGAAAGATAATTCAATGGTAGGATTCAGTAAATTCCTTTCAATAATAATACTCCAGGTACATGGTCTTTGCTCCTCAATCAAAGGACTGGCAGATTGGATCAAAAATAGAACCCAACCACATGCTGCCAGCAAGAGACACACCCGATACGCACACAAACACACAGCCTGAGAGTGAAGGATGGAAAACACAGCCAAACCCTGAAAGCAAGCAGGAACAGCTGTCCTGTTTTCAGACAAAGTGGGCTTCGAGCCAAAACTGACCTGAAGAGATGAAGAAGGTCACTACATACCAGAAAGGGGAACAATTCAGCAGGAGAGATCGCAATTATAATACATATGCATTCAATGTGGGTATGCCCGATTTTATAAAACAAAACTGCTGGACATAACAGTCTACACTGTTAGTGGGAGTATAAACTGGTACAACCACTATTGAAATCAGTATGGAGATTCCTCAAAAACCTACATCTAGAAATTCCACCAGACCCAGCTATTTCCTTTCTAGGTATCTTCCCAAAAGAGTTAAAGACATCACATTACAGTGATACATGCACACCCATGTTTACAGCAGCACAACTCGTAATAGCTAAATCGTGGAAGCAACCTGTATGTCCATCAACAGACAAATGGATAAAGAAAGTGTGGTATTTTCACACAATGGAGTACAGTTCTGCCACAGGAAAATGGATGGACCTTGAGACTATAATGCTAAATAAAAGAAATCAGATACAGAAGGTGTGGTGGACCTAATGTGGTCAGCTTGAGCCAGAACGCCCAGCCAGAGTTGGTGTGATGCTGGGCGTAGAAGATCCACCTGAGGGTCGTTGCTGATCCAACATAAGTTAGAGTGGGAGCCGTAGCTAGTTGGCGGGCTGTTTCCCAGGAGAAGCTCTGCTGCGGCTGGTTCTTCCGGAGGGGCCTCGGCTGTCCTTGTCGAGGAGGGAGCTCGGGGCCTTGCTGTCGTCGAGGATGGCTGCTGTTGCTTCGGAGGAGCTCTGGCTGTCATCTCTGCTGCAAGCATCGTATCCTGGTTCTAGGGAAGATCTTTCCAGCCATCATGTGCAGACATGGACGTATATGGGACAGTGCTGTGGGCTCCCAGCCCTCGATTGGATCTTTTGTGTCTCCAGTGCCTAGACGGACATTTGGCACCTTCTGCATTTGGCTTCTGGGTGAATATTGTAATCTGTAAATGTCCTCTATTAAATCCTCTCTCTTACAACCACTGGCTCTGAAAACCTAACTAATACAGAAGGTTAAATACCACATGGTTTCCCTTATATGAGAAACTCAAAATATATATAATTTAAAGTAAAAAATAAAAGAGAGATGGCAGAAAACAGGGAGGTAGGAGTTCTGGAGATGGAAGGGGGGCCTGGGGGAAAAGAAGAGGGAAGAGTGAGGCGGGCGAGAGAAGGGGAGTAAAAATAATCGCCATGGGATATGTATATGAGCCAATTCCCAGGATGAATGTAATTATTATGTATCACACACATACACTACTAATAAAATTTTTTAAACATAGACAGGGCTGGGGATGCAACTCAGTATACAGGCCTTGGGTCCAACCCACAGTGGTGGTGGTAGAAAGTGCTGCTAGTTGCAGTGAAGCACACAGGACCATGAGTGATCGCTAATAGAAGACTGGCCGATGACCCTGATTTGAATTCGTCCAGCGAGTGATGAAAAGATTGCTGTTGTCCAGATTGTAAAGGAAGGCTGAGGCTGGAGGCAGCGGCCAACAAAGCTCTGTCCGTGGTCGGGATACAATGCTCAGGTCCTCCCCCAGGAATGGAGCCACCACCTAGCTTGGAGAAGCTGACCTGGACAGCAGGGAATCATGGAATTGCTAAATTTTTTGGACAAAATAGTAGAAAGGAAAGATTTGATACGATTGGAAACGAAGAGGCTGGCAGGTATGGAGCCACTGACAACAGAAACCTTCAGATCTGGTACCAGGTTTCAAACAAGAGAGGGACAGAAAGTCAGCCTGACTTCAGCTGCATTTCCCTGTAGGCAGTGACCAGCCAGCATCTGACCCCTGCTCTACCAGAGGCAGCAGCAACCTTTAGGGGTCATAAACTCAGAATCTGTAGTGGGGACGGTGGTGCTGACTGACTTTCCCCATCTGTAGCAGGCACAGGACACACTTCTCCAGGTCCCACTCCTCCCTGCTCCGCATCTTCTGTCAGGAAAGCATATGTTACAGACACCAATTAAGGATCTTCTCCCTCCTCGACAAGGGAAATGACAGAGGAGGACGTTGCCACCAGCCTTCCTGACGGGGAAGCGTTAACACAGACTCGTCCGATCTGCCATCTGGCGTGCACTGAAGCTCGCCAGCTGCCAGAGTAATGAGTTTCCCGTCTGTCGTCAGTTTGGTGCTTTTGGACTGGTTGAGAAGGGGAGATGCCACC
Source organism: Hystrix cristata (assembly GCA_004026905.1). Taxonomy (NCBI): domain Eukaryota; kingdom Metazoa; phylum Chordata; class Mammalia; order Rodentia; family Hystricidae; genus Hystrix; species Hystrix cristata. Next base: position 66,126 of record PVJO010002214.1, on the reverse strand, counting down.
GGGTCACACTGTGGGCTCCCAGACAGAGGGCAGAGGGGCCATGGCCAGGGGTGATGCGAGTATAGTCCATGTAGGGCCACGGTGTCACTTAGAAAACTGGCATCGTTGCCTCATTATCCGTACCTAGTTTTTATAACTGGACTGATTATTAACTGACTAATCCTCAGGTTCTCCACCCCACACTCCCAGGCTAACGCAAAACCTCAAATTTTTTTCAACGTGTTTGGAGAATTTTCAAAAGAATGCATTACGTTTTACAACAGTTTATCATTTTCCCATTGAAAGCCCCAGCATGCATCCTGAACTGTTGATAACCGCAAAGGCCCTTCTCATGCCATTTGGATTTCCAGAGACCAGTGCGAAGTGTGCCATTCCCTGTGACTCTTGGAGGGTTTCTGGATGTGAGGCCAGCCCAGCAGATGGGTGTCGCTGCCTGACAGAACTGCATATCAAGCCAACGTCAGGGTGTCTGTGGTGCGGTTAGAAGCATCGCCACACCCTGTGGTACAGAGAGGCCCAGGCGCGGGAGTCAGACAGAGCAGGTCTGGACCGGCTGTGTGGTCTGCAGTAGGATCTTCCACCTCTCCACAGCTGTCTAACATCTGTGAATTGGAGGCGGCAATACTCAAAACAATAAGGGGCCTTTAGGGGGAACGAAGCAATGCGCATGAAAAACTAGTACTACTGCATACAGCACGTGCTCGGAACAGCAGCGTAATTCCAACACAAGCAAGAAGAACAGCTGCCTTGTTTTGTAGGAGACAGTCAACACGGTGGGTCAGGGGACACTGTGAGTCAGTAATGAGTTCATGCCTAGTAGCTGGGCATGGTGCCACCTGCCTGCAATCCCAGCACTCCAGAGACTGAGGCAGAAGGATCATAAGTTCAAGTCCAGCTGGGCAACTCAGTGGCTTAGTAAGACACTGTCTCAAACCTTAAAAAGAAAAAATTAAAAAGGGTTAGGGACGTAGCTCAGTGTGAATGTCCTGGATACAGCTAAAAAAATCAAAATTCCAACCAGGCACCGCCATCTCTTGCCAGCCTCCCTTCTGGGGACTTCATCCTAACATAAATTGCTAACAACCTTCCCCAGGTACTCTGCTTGCTGAAGCTCCGCTGGGTCACAAAATGTCTCCACCTGAGGGAGGCCGAGCACCCCGATACTCCCTGCTGACCCGCGGGCACCTGTGGGCCACCCACCTGCCACCTTCGTCGTCCTGGCTGTATTAGTCAGTATTCTCTAGAGAAACAGATACAGTGGTAGATATATGAATATGTGAGAGCTTACAAATTGGCGTCCTCGGGCTTCCTACAAGTCAGGCGTGGAAGTGTGCAGAAGGTCCATCTGCAAGCTGGAGATCCGGAGGGCCCAGCTGAAGGTCTGGAGGTCTGACGGATCCAGGAGAAGGTCCGGAGGTCGGAAGGATCCAGGCGAAGGTCTGGAGGTCCGAAGTATCCAGGCGAAGGTCTGGCATTCCAAGGATCCAAGTGCAAGTCTGGAGCTCCTCCACAGGAACCGAAACTGAGCCAAAGAAACCGGGTGGGGTAGATCCCTCTTCATTTCCCCTTTGTACCATCTAGAGAATGGGCCGCCCTAGGGTAGATCGTCCACACCCAGGGTGTAGAATTGCTAAACCAATTTAGTTAAACTTCTCTTACAAGTTGACACAATCAATCAACCATCACACTGGCCGCCAGCTCACTACTGTCTCCTGCTCCTCCCTAGACCGCTGAGGATGCTGGTCCTGCTGCAGAGAAAAGGGTCATGCTGGCCACCTCCCAAGATACGCCACCGGGTGACGGCTGGCACTTTAGAAGTGGGCATCTTAGTGGAGTGAAATGTTCATTCAGCAGGAATTTTGCAATGTAGCAGTGAGCAGAGGTGTAGGTGTAGATGTGAGTGTGGGCATTACCTTGGGAGTTACATGGGCAAAATGCAAAACTAGATGCCCCAAACTGAAAAGCAAACACACAGCTGCTGACTTTACAAAGCCTGAGAGTTTAAAATTTTTCTTTTAGTGTAGTAGACACTAAGTAAAAGAAAGATAGTATTCAATAGGGAGGAGAATTAGAAAGGAAGGAGGGGGAAAAGAAGGAAAGGTAAAAGAAAAGAAAAGGAAAAGGGGGAAAAATGTAAATAAAGCTATGGTAAATAGGGAAGGTAGGGGGAGTGGAAGGAGGGGGGATCAAGATGTATCATGTACAGGTACAAATTAACTATGATGAATGCAATCACTATGTATACAATGTACCAATACACGTTCTTGGTAAATAAAAAAAATTTAAATAAATAAAATTTTTCTTTTGTTGTTGTTTATTTTTATATATTTTAGTATACCACCTCACACCCACGAGGATACAACAGGAGTGAGAAATAGCCTGTATGGTCCCAATCCTCTGAAGTGTGGGAGTTATTTGTATAACCTGGCTGCTCCTGACTGGCACACACCTTGTACGTGTGGATCTGTTCATTTGTGTCTCCTCTCACCACTGGGTCCCCAGTGCTTTGAAAGAAGCACCTATGTCTTCAAGTACTTTGATTTCCTCTTTCTAGGCCAGTGCCTTAGGCACCATAGAGACTGTGAAGGTTCTTCCAGGGCGAGCAGTGTCCATGATGGAGATGGAGACAGTAGCAGTAATATGAAGTCATTTTCAAGTATACTTAGATTTTGAAGCAACCATTCTGGTCTCTATTCTTGCCTTAAAAAATAGCCAGATGGAAACAGAAATAATCAAATTTGCTACAATTTTTGAGCTCATGAAATATGTGCATTTTGATCTTATTTCCTCTGTATCCTCAGAAGTCTGCTCACACTGCAGTTTGTGCATAAATAATTCTGAGGTCCTGGCCAGCTTAATGTCCATGTTCAACTTGACTGTTGGACGTACATTATCACTGAGGTTATGACTAGGAGGGCGTCACTTGCTAAGTTCTGCTCTTACCCCGTTGCTCACCTGGCTTAAACATATTGCCTTTCATCTTACTTTAAAATGCCAAGTGCGCTGCCAGATGTTTTCCCCTTTCTGGGTGACTTCACAACTGTCCATGCTCCAGTCTCCGTGGCTGCCTCACTAGGAAACAAAGAACCCAAAACCATCCCTGAAGTTTGCCTTCGGTGACCTACGTGGCCTGGAACCCCACAGATAATTTTCTCCCTGGAAATGAAGAAGGGCTTCCTACATCAAGCTGTCTGTGTGTCCTTAGACGGGGTCACAGTAACATTCGCCATGTTTTCCTCTGAGAACAATTGTCCAAACCTAACTTCTGATGGGGTCTTGAAAACTGCGCGTTTCTGTAGGGGCTTCCTCAAGACCACACCATCCTGGCAACTCACAAGACGTTAAAGACTCGCATGTAAGCGGGAAGGAGAACCAGGCGACCTCCATTCTCTCCTCCCCAGCAGGAGCCCTCCCCTGGTTCCCTGCATCACTGATTCTTCCCCCCCACGGCTCTTCCTCCCCCAGCTGCTTTTCTGAGCTCACAGTCCCAGACCCCGGATTTCTCCTCCTCTTGACCTTGGTCACCCTCTCGTCCTTTCTCTGATTACAGTGTAGATCCTCAGCATTGATCCACACCCTGTCGCTGTTTCTCCTCTCTTGAGTGCTTTCGAGAGAGACCATAACTGAGACGTGTCACTGGGCCATCGCTATCTTCTGCTGACACCGAATATCGCCCCCAAAGGAGTGCTGGACCCAGGCCAGACAGGAGATGTGGTGAGGAGGTGGGGCTGAGTCCTTTCTGTAGGGTCTGGCTGGCGGAGGCTGAGGCAAAATCACTTGCAGTCATGCAAAGAGGTGGTCATATGAAGCTTAGGAGGAAAGAAAATGCAAGTCCCACTTCCTCCCCAACCCCAGGCCTCCAGCCGTGAGGTTCTAACTTCAACAGCAACACCCTCTTGCCTTTACACTACGTCAGCACTGTGGAACAGTCCACCCCTTAGCACCTCCACCACTTCTGCCCTGGTGCACACAGCTGGAGAGTCCCTGACACCTGGCAAGCCCCAGACCACTCTCTGCTCCTCCACCCTGGTCTTGATACCACCCACAGCCAGGACAGCCTTCTGCACAGGGAGTCACGCAGCATCCCTTGTTGCAGCAATGGCGCATCGGCAGTGTGCGTGAATGCAATCCCAAGCCCCCAGGGACGTGCCAGGGCTTGGCACCCTCCAGTGCCCTTCAGACTCCACTCCAACCCCCCACCTCCCCCCGTCCCTGAGGCTTCACTACTTTCCAGCCCCTATCTGCGTGGAAAGTGCTTCCCTGCTACCCACAGCTCATTCTCTGAGCTTGCCGCACTACCCTGACAAAGCACAGTTGTTCAGTGTACAAACAGAATTAATTCTCTGTCATGTGAAGTGCAGAGGTGGCAGGTCAGCTCTGCTCCTCAGTGTGCGGCCTCCACGGTCCCCCACGGTGACAAGGCTCTTAGCGGGACGCAGGCCAGTGTCCCGACGGGGATGACTTAGACGTTGCACACTGCATTTCCGTTCACCTCCGGTTATCTCAAATACCGCGCAGCATGCGGAGCCGCAAGACACGAGGAGTCCGGAGCTGTGGTCCGTTGCTCAGGAGAGACGCCGAGGGGTCCGACCGTCCAGGCAGGAGGAGGGTGGAGCCCAGGGGAGGAGGTGTCCTCGCCCTCTGCCGCACCCTCCCTCGGATTCGGGATGCGCTCAGACGCCTTTCCACCTTCTGAAGATGCACTCGCTGTGATTCTCTGAATCCCTCTTCACCAGCATCAGCACTTGCCACATCTGCTTGTCCAGGGCTCCTCTCTCCAGGAAACGCCCAGAAAAGGGGCTTGGCTTTGCCTGCTGCTTTATCCCTGGGCCTGCAGCAGTGCCCAGGGCATTGAAAGCGTTTGTTGTGTGGATGAATAATGCGGGTTGGATCACATTTGGGATATGATAAATATGCAATGGAGTGGAGGAGAAGCAGAATTTTTATTTTGTCTTGAAAGTTGGAAGAATACCAACAAAAGCTCTGTGTCTCTCTAACACATTTCCCTTCATTGGAAATAATCAGGAGAACGGAAATTTATTTATTGCAAATATGGAGCAAAGAAGCTCACATTGTTTTGAGGAAAACGTCAAGTCGCCTTTGGGTTGAGGATATTGCAACTTGAATTGTTAATGTTTCTGCATCCCAATAGAAACGAAGCATATGTTTCATGAGCCTGCCCTCACCAAGTTGAAGAAGGGTTAGGAAATGTGGGGGTTAAAGCAGACTTTTTCCATGGGTGCTGCTGTCTCTTGGAGCTGTCCGTGTGCCCTGATCCCACCATGTCCCGCAGGAGCTGGGCAGCCCAGCAAGGACCTTTTCTCCACTTAAGGCTCCAGGGATTAAGAGCTGACATCTCTGGGAACCATTAGTCAGTCTGCTGTAAATTATACTCTAAATAACATGCTTCATATTTGTCTGAATAAGTATGGTACCAACGGAAAGACGACGTTGAACTAGAAATGAAGACAAGTAGTCCCCACTGAGGTCATGACCAGTCTCCACACACACACATAAATGTACGAATGGCCAACACACACAAGTCTGGGTATCAGCAGAAGTCTTCCAACTTGTCTATGGACCAAGGTCTTATTGATAAATAACAAAGCAGAATTAAAACATATTTCAAGGCACTCACTTGAGACTACCAAAATGTAGAAAGAAAGGTTGGGCATTATGTAGGGGAAGATTTGTTCATAACAAAGTATTTTGAAACCTCATTCAATAAAAATAGTTAAGGTCAGTGTGCATTAAATAACAATTTGAACAGGTGGCCTGAAAGATAGGACAAAATTGAATATGTAAAGGTTTCCATCAAACTACGATTTCGCTGCACTACTTTCTTCCACGTCCCATGAGGATTAGGGAACAATTGGGCTGTGATTACAATTCCCGCACTCGCGAAGCTCTTGCCACACCACATCCTGGTGAAATGGCAGCGAGACGTACTTACTCCCAGCGTTTGGATGAGTGAGCTGACTCAGAAAGTTAAGGAGTTGCTGGAGAAAACTCAGCAAACGACCCTCAGATCTGAACAGCAATGCAGGCATCATGCTTCTCGGTTCAGTATACTTTTCTGTACACTAGTATTAAATTCAAGATAAGAATAATAGTATGATTTTCGTTGGTAATTAAGAAGCACGTAAGTCGACATCTGAGGGAGCGAGAACTCTTGGCTGTGATGCTGTGTGCCCTGCTGGGGTCCTGGCAGCCTCTCGCTCTACCCGTCTGGCTCCTCAGTGTTTGTCTGTGTTACTCTAAACTGGCCCCAAACTCATCAGATATGGAGACTCCTGACACACAAAGTGCTGGCGGCAAGACCAGCAATCTGGCTTTATTTCTGTTCTGCAGCTTGGTCTGATGAGTACATTTTGGAACCTTCCTTTCAGTTAATCTAACAGCATTACTGATCTGAAAACATGTGCAAGGTATTATTTCATCAGGTCCTGTGGGGATCCTCAAAAGCATCTCTTATCCATCCACCAACCCACCCATCACCTACCCACCCACCCGCTTATTATGAGTAGCTGATCCCTGCCATGGCTAGACACTGGAACCAGAGCTGAATGAACTACGGTTGCTGCCACTGAGCCACACTGAAGGGAGAAACGGATCAATAGATTAGTAAACTGAGGCGCGACAAGCCACCGTTGGCAACATATGCACAGTGTTCCTGGGGTCAAGAGAGAGATCCTGGGAGCGCCCCCGAAATGCATCTTTTAGGAACAAGGTCAGCAGCAGAAGATGATCAGGAGGTGGGACTGGGGCCACTCAACTAAGCACAGAGCCCAGAGGCCGCCTGGGAGGATGCGCTGTGCCTCTGCCCAGCAGGATCGGAATGCCTGAGACCAGCATGCACATCTTCACACACCTGTGCTGCGAGCCGCGTGGGCACAGCACGGGGGCCACATCGTAGGCCCAGACATTTGAGGTGCAGCCCCGCCAAAGTGGAAAGAAGGGAGGATCTGGTCTCTCATGCTCCACAGGCCCAGGGTGAGTGGGTGACCCAGGAGTGTCAGCAACAACCCAGAGGGATGGAGAATTGTTTTGTTTGTTTAATCAAGAAGATGTATTGGTACATTGCAGATGTCCATAATGATCACATTCATCATAGATAATTGGTACCTGTACATGGTATATCTTGGTTTTCTTCCCCCCCTCCTCCTTTCTACTCCCCCCTCTTTATTTACAATAGCTTTATTTACATTTTTCCATTTATTTTACCTCTTTTTTCTTTCTTTTCTTTTTCCCTTCCTTCCTTTCCCCCTCCTCCCTTTCTAATTCTCTTCCCATTTGAATATTATCTTTCTTTTTCACAATGTCCATTATACCTTTTTGTCCTTATTTACACTTACAGTTTCTCATATCAGAGAAACAATTTGATATGTACTCATGTGTCTGATTTATTTCACTTAAGAGTATGTTCTCAAGATGCATCCATTTACCTATAAATGTCTCAAATTTATCCTTTTTCATGAAAAAGTAGTATTCCATTGAATAAAAAAGCCACATCCTCTTTAGCCATTCAGTAGTTGCTGACAATTTGAGTTGTTTCCAAGACTTAGCTACTATAAATTGTGTTGCTATATATAAACATGGTTGTGCATATATCAATGTGGTATGATGTTTTTAATTCTTCTGGGAAGATACTGAGAAGAGGAATAGCCGGGTCAAATGGAACCTCTAGTTGTAGGTTTTTGAGGAATCTCCACACTGATTTCCACAGTGGCTGGACCACCCTACACTCCCACCAACAGTGGAGGCGGCTTTCTTTTTCCCTGAAGCCCCGCCAGTATTTGTTATTCGTTGATTTCTTCATAATAGTTGTTCTTTCTGGAGTGAGATAAAATCTTACTGTTGTTTTAATTTGCATCTCTTGAATGACCAGCGATGTTGGACATTTTTTCATGTATTTATTTGCCATTTGTTTTTCTTCTTCTGAGAAGTGTCTATTCATTTCAAGCACCAATTTTTGGATTGGGTCTTTAAATTTGATTTTTTTGAGTTTTTATATATTTTTTGAGTTCTTTATATATTCTAGATACATAGTTCTTATATATATATATATATATATATATATTTAGTTCTTTATATATTCCAGATGTTAGACCTTTGTGTGAGGAAATTCATCTGGAACCAGAACAGACCAAGAATAGCAAAAACAATTCTGGATGACAGGGGCAAGGCAGGGGGCATCACAATCCCTGACCTGAAATTATACTATAAAGCTTCTGTAATAAAAACAGCATGGTACTGGCATGAAGACAGACCCGAGGACCAATGGAACAGGCTAGAAGATGCAGAAACAACTCCAAACACACTCGAATACCTCATCTTCAACAAAGAAGCCAAACACCCTCACTGTAAGAAAAACGGCCTCTTCAATAAATGGTGCTGAAAAAATTGGCTTGCCACATGCCAAAAACTAAAACTAGATACATGTCTCTCACCATGTACTAAACTAAAATCAAAGTGGATCAGAGTTCTAAACATTAAAATAGAAACACTAAAGCCGCTAGAAGATAGAATAGGAAGAACTCTTGATACACCAGATAGGTATAGGCAAAAAGTTTATGAACAAAATTTAAGACTGCTCGGGAAATAATACAAAGAATCAGTGGTGGGGCTCACTTCCTATTAAAAAGCTTTTGCACAGCAAAAGAAATCACCAACGGAGCGGGGCAAAACCCCACAGAGTGGGAGCGAGAATTGTGACGTCCAACATCTTCACCTGGGTGTTTTGACCCGGCCCTTCTCAGCGGGCCTTTCCTCCTCCTGATGTGGAAGAGCACCCCCTAGAGGCTGCAGGGTGACACTGATGGATCTGAGGGTCAGGACCATGGAGTGCATGTGCGCGAGCGCGTGCGCGTGCGCGCGCGCGTGCGTGCGGTGTATCTATTTCTATCTAATCTATACCTATAATTGGTCCCTCTATAGATATACATGACTGAATTTACACAGCAAACATGGCACACAGGCGCAGGGAGTGAGGCTAGAGAGGGCAGTCTGGTCAGGTCAGGAGCCTGGCACCCCATTTTCATGGTCTAGAACAGCACTGCCCGAAAGAAACAGATGGGAACCAGATATACGTTTTCAAACGTTGTAACGGTTATTTTAAAAACAGGAAACATTCATTTTAGTAATCTATTGCAGTAAACTGCATGTCCCCAACATTTTGTCCCTTCAACACATAATCTGTATTAAAATAGTGACAGAAACCTCCCTAAACAGCAGGTGAACTCGAGGTCCGCCTGCTCTACACCTGCAGCCCATCTCAGTGGTGCTCAGCCACCGCGCAGTCTGGATCCAGAATGTCTCCCATGTGGCCGGGGACTGTGGGACTCTGAGCAGCGTGCTGGCCGGGTGAGATCTCCACCCCAGACACCTCACCGTGTGGACTGAAGAGGGCAGACTCTAAGGAGAGGGACAGGAGGCAGGACAAGATGACAGGAGGGAGCCCCGCCGCTCCCTCCTTCCTCCTCCCGACCTCTGGCAGGGCCTCCATGGCCAGCCCCACCTGAGGTTGGCTGCCAGGGAACGTGCCTGGTACGACTAAAAATACAGTCAGTGCTGAAAGTGAGAAAGCTTAGTACTGAGATAGGCACTTTGCCCCACAGCCCCTTGGAATCCCCCACCCGCCCCCCGGCTTCAAATACACCCTCCCGCACTCCTGCTTTGTCTGCAGCAGCTCTGGAGTCCCCTTTCATGAGTGTCTTTAGTTGTGCTGTCGTGGCCTCCATGTCCTGAACTGACAGAAACGTTTACCTCTTGTGGTCATTTTGACTTCGAGGAAGAGCCAGAAGCTGCACAGTGCCAGCTCCCATGAACACGGTGGATGAGGACACAGAGCCGTGTTTCTATGAGCAGCCTTTAGGCTGGATGGCACTCGGCAGCAGCACTCACCATATTTTTGATCATACCTCATAAAGACACAAAAGAGGATTTCTAGGATGCTCCGGAAAGTGGCAAGAACGATGGGATAAGTGTGTTCAAATTAGGGGGAATATTTTGAGGAGGATTCATGGCAACATATCTTTTACCATAATAAATATTTTTAAATCAAATGTTCACCATCTTTACCAGTCACACTGTGTATGGCCCTGCAGATGCTCCAAGGAAAGGTGGGCGGCAGAGCTGAGATCACACAGGCCAGCAACCAGGACAAGGAGAAAAGGCTTGAACCAGGAAAGAGGGGAATTGGCATACACAGAGGCCAGACAGAGAGGGAGAAAGAGTCAAGAGCTTCCCAGACTTGGGATCTCCAAGCCAGCCCGACCTGCCTGGCCGGTCCTCACTCTGGACGATTCTTTCCCAAGAGGGTTTGCAATCCAGGCTTCGGACAGAGTCCAGCTCCTGGCAGGACTCCCACAAGAGGCCTGCTGTCCCCAGCTTCGGGGGCCCGGGACTGGATACCATGGCCAAGAGATCAGGAAGTGGCAGCTGGGAATGGGCCTGAGAGCTTTGTGCTGGAAATGCCGACTGGGAGACGATGACAGGACACCGAGAAGAGGTGACCATGTGGCAGCCGGACGTGGGGCGAGGTTGTGCCGCGGACTCGCGTGGGAGTCTCCAGTCCATTGCGCCGGGAGGAGCCGAAACACGAAGCCCATGAGGTTGCTCAGGAGAGAGCTAGGATGAGAAAGGACACAGCAAGGAAGAGACAAAGTGCCGAGAGGAGCAGTGTCCACGAAGGAGGCCGGGAGGACATCAGAGAGAAGACAGGAGGCGGATGAGTCCGCGACAACGACAGCGGCCAAGAGGTCACCGTTCGTTCTCTCACCCGGTTCTGACCTAGCCTGTACCGTGGCGGACTCTGTTCCAGCCATGGTGACGGCAAAACCAGCAGGGACACTCCCCTACAAAAGGCCCCAGCACGTGCGGGAGGGACAGCAGGGGCCTCAAGAATGGGCTGTTCTTCTGGGCAGTTGCATTTTGAAGGAGCCACAGTGCCTGAATCAAGGGGCCACAAACTCCTTTGGCTGAGAGTCTGGGGTGCATCCTTGCGCACGTGTGTGTGCTGGCTCCTGGGGAAAGGGGCCAAGAGAGGTGAGCAGGTGGAGGTTGCAGAGAGGACACTTGGTGGGCCAGGCTCTGCCACCATCCGGGAAAGGGAGAGACTCCCAGCTCCTGTAAGTTAAGAGTAGACTGGTAGGCATGCAGTGAGGAGCAGCTCTTCCTTTGTCCACTGACCACTAAAATAACTCGCCTGACCAGGTTTAAGCAACCATCGGGCAGGGTATCCCGTGAGCAGGAGAGAAGGCCTCTTCCTCCCCTTCACCCTTCTGCTCCAAGCACCAGCCACAGTACCGTCTCAGGAGCTAGAGCAGGACCAGCCCTGCAGTCAGGAGCGCGGACGCCACACTTGCCAGGCAGCAGAGGACTCTGGGAGCAGCTTGTCCCGGGCCCGTATCTAGCCGGGGTGGGAACCGAGTGCAGATGGGAGAAGCCACGTGGGTCCCCAGCTGGCTTTCCGTGGGCAGACAGAGGACGCTCCTTGGGGCAGATGCTGTTCTCCACTCAGAGCTCTTCAGCCGAGGCGAGAAGACCAGCAGGACACAGAAGGCAGTGGGCGTCTCCACGCAGCACCTCTGCCGCGCCTCCCATCCTGCGTCTCTCTAAACAAAGCCAGGGCTGACTCGGGAGGGAGTGTCTCCGCTCACTGCGCCGCCGCCGCAGGCCAGGGAGAAGTGTTCACTGTCTGGTTCATTCCGAGTCCCCTCTGCCTCTACCTCCCCCAGGCGGCAACACGGCCCAATAGGCCAGTGTGCCCCACTCGCGCGTGCGTGCCATCACGCACGCTCACAGAACTCTCCAGGACGTGGCCTGCACCAGGCTCTCCTTCCTGACAGTGTCATCAAACAAAACAGCTTCCTATGACGTCAGCCCACTCCGGTCCCTGTGGTCACAGGCCAAGTCCCGAATGATGACGGACAAAAAGAGTGTGTGGAAGCAACCTCCAGAAAACAGGCTGCAGCGGCCAATTGAGAGAAGCTAGCGGTGCAACACGTTATGCCCCGTGTGTCTGTGTATCTATGGATACACACGCAGGCTGCTGCAGATGGAGTGCGCACACACACACACGCAATCATAAACGTGCACCAGTAATAATTAATTTCATTCAGAAACTGTTGCATAAAATAATTTCATTCAAATGCTCCCTACATAAAACAATAGAAAATGAGAGCTTGGGCTTTAACAAATTACAGCTAGTGCATTTTGTTTATGATTACAAAACAACCAGATGGGAAGCGGTCTGGGGAAAAATCTGTTTTGTCCCTGGAGCGAACAAACACAATTAGATCATTAAAAACATGAAATCCCAAGAAACTGAACAGAATGAGCTGTCTATGCTCACAGAGCAATGCTGAGACGCAGCCACCCAAACTGCAGCGGTCTCCAGAGACTCTGTCTCCCTCCCAGCATCAGCTGCCTGTGAAGAGAAAGAGCTGCTAACATGACATCAGTCGAAATGTTCGGTCCCCTGCTACCCCGAGGCCGTGTGGCCGCGGCCAGTGTACTGCACGTCTTCTTCAGAAATCGAGGTTGGCAAGCCTCCCTCAGCTCTGACTTGCTCATTCACCCACTTCGCTCTTAGTGGAAAGGAATCTCCAGAGACCTCGTCAAGTGCGAGTCACCGGAGCTGACATTATTAATGTGCAGTTTTCTAGGCATGCCACCTTCTCACGACGAAGAGCGCCTTCTATCGATGGTGCTGCAAGCAGAGAACATCTACGAAGGAAGTCACAGGGGGATGCGGGCCACTCGTTCAGTATGAAGGCCCTAGACTCAGCACCAGCACAAGTGTGGCCACACTCCGGAAGTGCAGCTGCAGGAGACAAGTGTGTCTGTGCTCCTCCCTGCAGTGCTCGTTCATGTTGCAAGTCCAGCTCAGAGCACGGGACGGAGAAGCAGGAAGAGTCAGGGGGCTGAGAGGAGCTGAGACACGTGTGCGTGCGTGCACATGCATGTGCGTGTGTGTGTGCGAGCATGCAGACCACATTTGCTCACCCTGTGTCTGTTCTTCCAGCTGCCAACTTCTTTTACACTAGACAAACAGTTTTCCTTTCCTTTTTAAACTTTTTAACCAATTTTTTTATCAAATTCACTTCTAATAAATGTATTTTTATTTGAAAGGGAAAAATATCCACTATCCTGCCATACTCACGTAACCGTATGAAGCATTTTATTTTTTAACGGTATTGTTTTCATTGGCATAGGTTCCGACTAGCTGTTACAAAAATATTAATAACCATATTCTGCTTCTCCCCTTGATAATAGTTATGTTGCTGTACAGTATTCTTAGTAACCATTTAAAATGACTGCAATATGCTATTGAGTGTAAATATATGTGTGTACATATGTATATACTTATGCCTAAAAAAGAATGTATATTTATATTATTATAAATGTATTTTAATTTACTTATATATAACATATAGACATTATAGATCATGTGAATATATTATTCATATATTTATATATAATAATCTGTTATATAAGTATATAAGCATTTATAGACACATACACATATACACATATATCCATGTACACATATAACAATTAGTCTACGTATAAATATAGAATAAAATATATAAAACAATTTCTCTAGCCATAACCCTTTTGTTAAATATTCAGGTTGTTCCCTGGTATTTTTTGACTATAAACAGTTTTGTGACACATCCATAGGCTTTTTCCATATTCTTAATTGCTTCTTTTGGGGATATTTCCAGAATCAGTGTTACAGAGTGACATTGGATAAATCCTTTTAAAGGAAAATGCTCAGTTTAATCATAATTCAAAATTACTTATTTTTATATTAACATAGACTTTCCACAAACTAAAAAAAAAGCGATTGAAGCACTACCCATTTTTTAACAGTTAACATAATTGAACAGTTTTGACTATAAAGTGATCAAGAGTGGGTTGAAAATATCACCCCAAATATAAAATATTCATTACTATTTTTATTCACCATACATTAAAACCTAAGCCTCCTAAAAAGCTATATTATCTAATATGGCAGAGAGGACTAATGAAGACCTGGCCTAATATATAGTGATTACTTTAGGAAACAGCTTCCTTTTGTGAGTGGTTGCAGCAAAAAGGCTAATGTTCTTAGTGGAACTCTCATTCATCATGAAGTGTAGATAATTAGGGTCAGGTGGATCCAGTGGTTTCAAAGAACAGAGCACTTCAAAAATTTTCACTTTCATTAAAGCTTTTGACACTGACAAATTCACAGATGTCATGAAACTCTATTTCTACACAATAACCATCCATTTCCAAGAAGGAGAGCTGTGCCGTAGTACAGTGACCATGTCACTGTGTAAAACAATTCTGAATTCTTCGTACGAGAAATTTGGCTAAATATAAAACATCCTCGCAATATAACTGACAAAGCAGCTTACATAGCTTACAGGACTTCAGAACTAGCTCCTGGAGGGAAGGACAGTGGTTACCTCTGCCAGGTGATAAACTGAATGGTGAGTGTTACAGTGTCACAAATGAGAAGGGAACAGCAGATGACCAAGGATGAGTGACATGCTTCCAACCTCCCTGTCGACCTGAAAGCGCTTCACGGCCTGGAACACATCAGCACCCAGACTTGCTCTTCAGAAGGGAGGGCAGAGAGCAGAGTCACAGCATGGGTGGCAGCCATCGGCACGCTCTGTTATAACACCCTGCGCAACTATAAACGCATCAAATGTGAACACACTTGCGGAACTGTGCTTCTCTCTAACATGTCCTCATTCAGCTCCCGTGGCATTTGGAGGCAAACGTTCAGTGCATACTAAGCCGCGTGGAGACCCATCTGGGGTCCTACGGGACACTCCTGCCCGCGGCCGCTGCTCTTGCACCGCTTCTGGCTGCTACCACGGGGACCAGCGTTGCCCTTGCAGATTTGTCCTGGTTCCGAGTGGTCTCTGAAGAAAGAGAAACCTTTAGTGATGCTGAGATCCTGACTTGATGGCGCTAGAGAAGTCAGCGGAAGTCAAGAAAGCATTGCACTGGGACTTAGATTTCTTCTGTTTCTTGTCTACTAGGGATTTTACCTTCACTCCTTTCTTTTCAATTTCTTGAATTTTGCTTTTTCTCCTGTGACGTCTTCCTCATCCAAGTCAGAGTCGCCCCCAGAATTGCGCCAGCTTGCCGGGGATTTCGCTCGGTGGTTAGCGTGCTTGCCTAGCAGGTCTGCTGCGAGGTCCCCGGCACAGCAGCCTCCCGAGAGCGCTCTCTCTGCAGAGCGGGGTTTCAGACCCTGCTCCTCTCTGCCCCGAGCACTGAGCACCTTGACTGTCGCGGCAGAGCCGATCCTAGCCGCTCTCGGGCTTGTCGTCCAAGGCCGCCCTTCCTGTGGCTTTCCCTGCAGCAGGGCTTCCAGACCTGCTCCAGCTGAGGCTTGTCTTGGCCTGTTTTACTCCCTTGGTATTCTGGATTTCTTGTTTCAAGTTACAGTTGCAGAAATCAAGTCACCACGGCTGTCAGCATCCTCAGACTGTGTATAACCACCTGGTTCCTACTTCTCAGAGCTGCGCCACGGCCCCTTCAAGGGTGGAAATCTGGTTCCTCCAGGCTGCCGGCACCAGGGGTCCAGGGCCATCGACGAGTCTTCACTTGCTTGATATCATTTGCTTCATTCATTTTACCTTTCAGGCACTGACTCTAATTAAAGCCATTTGCAGAACCAGCGAAGGAGGCTTCTTGTTTCCTTCCTTCCTTCCTTCACCTTGTCGCCAACTAACCTATCACACTTAGAATAATTGAATAAGACACTACTCCCCTGAAGGGTTTCTTGACTCTGCCCCCAGAATTTCTCTTTAAAGCACAAAGCGCACGCACTCGATTCTTATTATTCCCAAATTCTGTATTCGCAAATGCGCCTCAGAGTATGTGTTATCAGTACTCTGAGTGCTCAGTCACCACAGACAAGTGGAGATGAGCGAATACTGTTGTGTACACAGTCCCAGCTGACACCGAACGAGGCTACACTCAGCCTTCCGTTTCACGGTTTCCTATACCACATATAAGAACCCCTCTTATAGCCTACTTAATTTCATTTCTTTTTTTTTTTTTTTTTTTTTTTTTTGCTTTTGGTGATTGCACGGTTCAAAATGATCCTCAAGTGCAGCACTGAACTGCTGTCTCCCGCCGGAAGGCTCTAACACGCCTGTGGAGAAAACACGCGCTGCTGTGCTACGTTTGGGCAGGAGGGACAGGGCCGTCTGTCAAGAACTCAATGATAATGAACATATAGTGTTGGTAAAATGAGCTGTCTTCAGACAGACAGACAAGGTAAAAGAAGACGATGTATTTGTCATTGGGTGGAAACATGCTCAGAGGCTGCCACGAACCTAGTCCTCCACAGGAGAAATGACTCTGTGTTTGCTAATTTGGTGTTTGCATGACCTCACAGAATGTAATTACCATGGATGACAAGAATCAGCTACATTCCCATGCCGTCTGCAAGCTTCTAACCCCCTCTATTACTACATTTATGTTCCTAGGCTTGTCATTCGAAGTCTATACCTTCATACCTAAACTGACTCTGATTAATCCCCAGTGGAGGCTTTTGATGCTGAGAAAGATGTAAGTCTGACTGTGAAATGCTGTTGCTCGAAATAAACACCTTCAGTCCCACCAGCAGAAGCCAATCTGATGGACCAACAAGCTCTCCCTTTAGGGTAAAAATCACCACAAATGCGCTGTGTGTCAGGTGCCTAGAAAAGGGCACACACCCTCCGCTTCTGCTGGCAGCCATCTCAGGGCCACTGTTTCTAGAGAACTGTTCTGTTTTTGCTATGGCTCCATGCACAGAGCTACAGTCACGTCACGCTGTATTTACCCAACTCATGTGAGCTCCCAGCTCAAGAGAGCAGGGGTTTGCAGCCCACATGCTGAAACTTCTCTTAAGAACATGCAGTCCCAAATTCTGGAAACAGCCTGTATACCCCTCAACAGACAACTGGATAAACAAAATGTATTATCTCTATATAATGGAATACTACTCAGCTATAAAGAAGGACAAATTAGAGTCATTTATAGGAAAATGGATGCAGCTGGAAAACAACGTTATGTGAAATAAACCAGACTCACAAGTTTGAATACCGTATGGTATCCCTCATTTGAGGGAGGCAAAATATAAACAAAGAAAATGGTAAATAATGGATTAAAAAAAGACAAGGGGACATATCTCACCCAATAAGCAAAGGGTCCAAGGGAACAAGAAGAGGGCGAAGAGGGAGGGGAATGAGAATTCAGAGGCATAAAGATATCCTAAAAGCAAGAACCAAATAACCCCAATTTAACACAGTAACACGTGCACTAGGTACTACAGTCGACTTTATGTTATTTCAACTTAATGCTGCATTCTGTGGTTGTTTACATTGCTTGTTACATGCAAAAGGCACAATGTATTATGGTCTATAAATTTGTGTAATGGTCTTTAAGTTTGTGTAATTTTGGATAAATTTTAATTAAAAAGAAAAAGCCACACAGTCCTGTGGCCGCAGAGCCAGAGGCGACCTTGCAGCAGGGCCTGCGTGGGTGGCACAGGCATTTCTGGGCACTGCAGAGATTCTGGTCTAAGAATCACAGACTCCAGGGGCGCAAACCAGGATTCAGATCAGGCGGGCTACAGGCCATCACTCCAAGGCATGGGCAATCACGCATCCCTGCAGCCTGTGACGCAGCCAGGAACCAAAAGGCTCCAGGCCATGTCTACCTCTCCGTGGCACCGTGGCGCCATGGTGCTGAGCAGCCTCAGGGTCCTGGGCAGTGCCCGACACCAGCACAGCAGTGTCCCCAGAGGAATGAGTGGAGGGGGCAGCTGCAGTGGGGACTGGCTCAGAGGTGGTGGCAAAGCCGGTGTGGGCGTCATGCCGAAAGAGCGCACACGCAGGCTCACGACCCTGGGCACTCAGCAGGCAGGGAAAGGTGACTGCCTTGATGGGGGGCGCGCCGGGCCTGCCAGAGCAGAGGAGCCGGCTGCGGGCCGCTCGGCTCTGCCGGGAGAACAGGTGCTGACCGAGGGGATGTCCAGGAGCAGCCATGATCTGAGGGTTCTCACCCTCCGGGAGGGCACCTCCACGCATACCCCTGCCCCCCGCTGCGGCCTCGGGGGAGCAGGGTTGAGGAAGACGTCTAAGGATGTGGCGTTCCTGAACAAAGGGACAGGAGAGACGGGGAGCCACGCCCGAGGAAGGGTGCCCCACAGCAGGGGGCCATCTGAGCCACTAAGAGGCCGGGTTGGTGCACGTGTAGTGAGGCGGCGCTGGGTCCCGGGGACCCGATTCCTGCCTGGTTTGCAGCCCTCCCCTCTGAACCCTGGGCGACCAGAACCGGGCCACACACCTGGGTCCGGTCTCAGAGACAGCTGCGGTTCCAGCTGCCACCATTGCACCTGGCAGAAAGGATTTGCCTCCTGGCTGCCCCTGCTGACAGTGCAGAGGTGAGGTGTGCGCGCGTATGTGTATGTACGTGCGCGCTTGCCTCTTTCTGTCCATCTTTGAGCAGAGGACCTTGGGGAATCATAGTCCAACACTCATGTGCTACAGACGAAGAAATAGAGGACCGTGTTGGTGGCCAGCGACAACATGCCGAACAACAGATGAATGGATAAAGAAAACATAGTATTTATACACCATGGAGTGCTACTCTGCTGTAAAGGACTGGAGTCATGTGTAGGAAAACAGATGCACTTTGAAACTGTAATGTTAAGTGAAAGAAATCAGACACATAGTTTCTCTTATACGAGAAACCCAAAGTATAAATAAAGACCAAGATAAGAGACAGATAATAGGAAAGAAAAAGATTTTTTGCAAAAAGGAAGGGAACCAAGAGATGGAGGAAGTGGGGAGGCAGGGGAAGAGGAAAGGGATAAGAAAGAATTAAGATATGTTACATACATGTTCCAACTCCCCATGATGAATGTGATCATTATATACGGCACACATGGTCTAATAAAAAAAAATCTTGTTAAAAAAAAAAAAAGGAAGTTACAAGGCCCAAACTAAATATTTTGACAGGGAATCTGACCTTGCGTTAGCAGAATGTCCTAACATGAAACAAATGTTTACCGAAAGGACTTCCTGAAGGAGGAGAGGTTCTGTTTCTAGGAAACCACCAGTTTCACACCTGTTTCCTGCTCCTTTAGTCTCCGTGTCTTGGGACAGCTGCTGAGTTAGGACTGGGAAACACAAGACTCCCAAGACTGCCGGCACAGCCTACGTGATGGTTTGGCAACTGTTGCTCAAGACAAGCGGCTTCAGGCGTGGAACCACCTCTTGCCTCCCGGGAGAAGCAGGGCCTGGCATGGGACTTCATCTGGGCTATGCAGGAAACGCCCCTGGCGTAGGGCAGGGCAGAGTAGCTGCAGGCCACAGAGAACATGTGATTGCGCCCTACGGTAGGTGGACGAAGCTTCCCCTCGCAGGGAAACTTGAGGAAACGAATCAGAAAAACAAACCCGAATGTCCCACACAGGGGCCACCGAGCTGGTCAGTATTTGTGTCCAGCTCTCTTGAGCCATGGACTGTGCTGCTCCTGAGGAGTCCCCAGAATGCCCAGCTGCTGTAGGTGCTGGAAATGACGTCTGTAGACTCAGAGATACAGAAGCTGGCAGCCGGAGGCCCCAGGGAGTGTGGAGTGGGTGACCCTGGCATCCTTGACCCCTCTCACTCCCTGCTGTCTCAGTTTTCTCCTGGTACTAGCTCACACCTTACTCCCTACTTTTCGTTCCAGGGGAGAGCCAGAGAGAGAATCTAGTGACCAATAAGCTCGCATCACCCCAACACGCACAGGTACAGGGCTGGTTGCCTGGGCTGGCTCCTAGACTAGTGGTCAGCTTCAGGGTTGACTGTCTTGGGACCTTGCCGTGGCCCTGAGGGCTGAGCGAAGACAGAGGCAAGTGACACTGCCAGAGGCCCGTGCAGGGCCCACAAGCAGGGTGGCATCTCTGGGAGGACGGCAGCCCTGCACTCGTGCCATTTCCACACAGCCATATGGCAGAGTCGTTTGCACCTCTGCCTGGTTTGTGTTTGTGCATTCGCCTTGACAGAGGAAAAGGTGAGGCTTAAAGCCGTTAGAGTGCCTCACCCAAAGCTATGGCTTTTTCTTACAAATTCTCATCCGTGTAGTCCTTCTCCCTTAGAATTTAGCATTTGTTTTGGCTTCTCCTAATTCGAGATTTCCCTTGCACTGTACTTTCACAGTTACTCTCTTCTCACTTGGCCGCTGCCATGACGAAACCGTTGTATGTGCAGTAGGGCTCTCACAGCGTGGGAGGCTGCCATCTTGGTTTCCGGTGTGTGTTGTACAAATGTGGAGACACCGTGCCCATCACGCTCCTCTGCCATCTTCATGTTCCCTGGGAGAGCCTCCCAGGACCTTCTCCCCGCCATGTTTCCTCTGCTGACTCATACATGAGCTTCATGAAAACAGATGCTGGACAGACGTGATCAAGTTAACATCTTTGAGTTAATTAGTCACTAGAGTGAAGGCCTTCTGGGCTTTTCCAGGAAAGGTTGCAGGTCAGTAACTTGGGTTGATCCCAAGTGGCATCTGCCGCTTGGTCCCTGCTATGACAAAGAAGTTCTGGGGTGGTGGCTGGCTTGGGCAGTATGGAATCATCAGGCAAAACCAGAGCCAGGGCCAGGCTTGTCCACTGGGGACAGAAAGGTCCTGGACAGCTGTCGTGTGGCACTGACAGGTTAGGAGCAAGCTGCACGGGAATACCCAGCAGGAGACACAGTGGAAGGAAGGGCAGGGTGACCTGCCGGAGGGAAGGCAGGATCTGCTACGTGGGCGGGAGGAGCTCTGGGTCAGCAGGGTCCTCGGCAAGCACGCACGGCCCCTGCAGCAGCAGAGCTCTCTCCAGGCCACATGAGCTCTGCAGGACACCTGGGATTAAACGCGCTTCAGCACAGCTACAGAGCTCTGCACTCACTGTATCTGGTCTTCATTTCTGATTTTGGAAATTCACATTGGAAAAAATTTTAATAGATAAATAAGCATAACTGTGGTATTTTCCATCCTGACTTCCCTGGATCCAAACACTGATTCTGACAACACGCTGGAAGAAAATATCCAGTGGCACTTAACGTTCATGTCCTTGGCAAGAGATACTCTGGAGAAACAGGACAAATGAGAATAGTGTGCCCTGGAAAGGTGCTTATGAAGACTGAGGCTGCTGTAAATTGAGGGCACTGTGAGCAGAGGCGGACCATATCCAGGTGAGAGAACAGCGGGACTTTGAGTTTCAGAAAGAGGGCAAATGATGGGCCTCAGACCCTAAACAGCACTCGCCTGTGCTGACGCACGTATGGAGAAGAACTGGACTTCTGGGTACAGCAGGGAAAAGTTTGTCAGCACCTTCTGCACAAACGGGATTGCTCGGTTGCAAAAGGGCACGCACACCGGGAAGGGGCAACACCAGAGAGCGGTTCAAGGCCAGGGATCAGGGTGACTCTCGCTAAATGGAGAAGGTGCCCAGGGAAGAGGGTTCCAGGAAGAGAGGCTGCAGAGCTTCTCCTGAGACTCTCAGAGTGAACTCTCTAGTAGGCGCCCACCGCCAAATCCCCTTTGCTCCCCCGGTGTGTGTTCCTGTTCTTATTTAAACCAACAGTTAAGGTTCCATAAGTTAAATCCAGCACTTTGAGACCCGGACATGATCCACAGCAGGAAGCCTGAGGCTTCGCCTCCCATTCCTGTTCCCGGATGTTACTGCTAAGGAGAGATTAGTTCTCTAGCCACCTGCGGGTAAGCGCTGCTCCGCACACACTCAGTTCTGTTCCAGCACGGCCCCAGGTCCAGTCCACTCGGATCTTCAGATCTGACCGCAGCTCTCTGCCTGATGTGTTCTCCTATTCCTCACTCACACACTCACTCTGTATTGGGAAGCTGCTCTGTGCCAGGCCCTCTTCTTACATCTGTGGACAGCACCAAACGCCGGGGGTGTGCTGGGCAAGGACGAACAACAGACACAAGGAACATGTGGTGTGAGAAGGCGATGTGTGCTCTGGAAGAAACAGAGTGCACTGATGGGGCCAGGGAGCTGGGGACGGGTTGTAATCAGTGAGCAGAGAACAGCCATGAAGACTTAGAAAGTCCGAGGCAAGCAGGGGGTGGAGAAGAGGAGGAGCCGGCAAAGAGGCCGAGAAGGAGAGGCCTGAGAGAGAGCAGAAACCCCAGCAGCGCGCCCCAGAAGCCAAGGGAAGACGGCATGCTCGTGTTGAGGAGGCCATCGGCTGTATCTGATGCTGCTGAGAGCCCAGGTAAGGGGGGAATGGAGAGCTGAGCCCGTGCTCGGCAGGCTGGTGCTGGTGACCTCGGCCGGGTGGTTTCCTTGGCGTTTTAATGGGGGCAGCACCTCACTAGAGTGGCTTGCAGAGACATTTGAGACTGTGAGTGTAGGAAACTTTCAAGGACATTCGCTGCAAAGAAGAGCGGAGAGACAGGGCAGCCGCAACAAGAGAACTGAGGTCAAGAGTCGAGTTTTGTTTTGTTTGTCTGGAGGTAAGAGAAATAAACAAACCTCCACAGCCGGGAACTTAGTCCCTCACCCTTCTCTCCCTCCAGGCTGGCTTTACTCCCGCCTGGGCCGGCCTGGGCCCGGGCCCATGTCATCCCACTGTCCCTGGCCCCCGGAAAGCTGCTCTCGTTCCTTCCCTCCTCTCCAGGAGCCCGCCTTCTCTCTCCTCTGGAACTCGGGGCTGCCATCGGCCTTGCCGCAGTGGACGCAGGCTCCCCGACCCCCGCTGAACCCATGAAGCCAGCCAAGAATCTTTTTATTCTTGTGTTCTTTTAGGGTTCTCTTCCTAGCAATGACCAACAGTGTTTACTTCAATTTTTAACACCCTCATTCAGCATCACTCGAGACCACCTGACTGAGTTATAACCACGTTCTAGACACTGGAGCCAGCCGCCCTGCTCTCCGGATTCTTAGCAGACAACTTACTCCACTTCACTGAATTCCTCCATATCATCCTTAGATTTGCAAGGTCCAGTCTTTCTATCATTGCTTCTAAAGGGTAAAGTCTCTGTTTATCTCAGAGGTGTCTTCCACGTGGGCTTGACTCCACTGCCTGCTCCATTTAAAACTTTCTTCTCCCAGGTAATCCCACCGACTCCCTGCATCTCTAGCACACCCCTCCTGGCTGCCGACCTCCCCCCGCCCCTCAGGTTTGCACTGAGCTGACCTTGAGGTCAGCTTTCTTCTCTTTACTTTGTAATGTCTCCCACAGGTAGAGAGGCCAGGGTAGGAGCCGGAAGGAAGGGTGCTGCCTCGGGGGCAGCGGCAGGGCCTGGCTCTGGTTTCCTCCAGAGGGAGGAAGACCGAGGCTGACGCTGCTCTTGGAACACAGTCGTGGGACCAGAGGGCCCCCGGGAAGGACACCTGCTCTGTCTGGTGTCCTCTCTCAGCCCCGGGACTTGAGGAGTCTGTCGCCTTAGGGTCACGGCCCACGCCAGGCTCTCGGTCACGCTGGTCCTCAGGAAAAGCACTCAAGCATCTTTGCCTTAGCCAGCTCTGTTCTCCCTGTAACACGGCTGACCCAGACGTTGCCTTAGATTCTCCCATCATGCTTCAGGCAGAGCCACAGACCCACAGAATCCAGGTCTCTGAGTGGCACCCTGCAAACCATTCTCACTGGGCTTGAGGTGACAGGACGTATGTCCAAACGGGAAGGGAGTACCGCAATGTGGCCCACAACTTTTCCCTAAAGATTATCTGTCAGATTTCTACTCTCTTGCATACAAGCATCTCTTGCTTATCAATTCTAATCTTCTGGTTTCCTCTAATCGTGCAAGGTGCCCATATTGCAAAACGGGGCTTTGCGCTTCCTTTGGAAGCCCTGAGATGGCGGACGAGACCTTCACTTGTGCACTCTGAGTCCTGGCTGCTTCCTGTGTGATGATCTTTCTGCTAAAGGCTCTGGCTTCCCTCTGCCCTTTCGCGTTACTTCCTCCCTCTGCCTGTTTGCCGTCTGGCTGTGCTTACCCTAACCTCACTCCCAGGTGCTCACGTCCTGCTCTTGCACTCTGACTGCCCTGACGCTCCCTTTTCCCCGCTGACTGGGAACCCTTCACCCAGAAGAACCTGCCCGAGTTAACGGGGTGGGTCTCCTGGTTCTGCAGACAAGAGTGCCGAGGCCCGGGTATCCGCAAGGCCGGTTTCTTGGGGCCCTGTCCCTTTCACCAGGAGACCCCAGCCCTCTCTGTGTCCTCATGCAGCCTCATCTGTCCTTTGAAGGCACCTGACGTGTTAGTGCGCATCTGAATGACCTCATCTGCGCTCAGTCCTCGTTCAAGACTCTGCCTCCAAATATGGTCCCATTCTGAGGTCCTGGGAGTTAGGGTTTCAAAACATGAATATTTGTTTTGTTTTGTTTTTCTGAGATAAGATATTGCTATGTAGTTCAGGCTGGCCTTGAACTCTCAGCAATTCTCCTGCCTCAGCCTCCTGAGTGCTGGGATGACAGGTGTTCATCACCATGCCCAGCTCAAAACTTGAATTTCGAGGAGATGTGAGCTGCCTGCAGCGGTGCTGCCTCCGTCCTGTCTGCCCATCTGTGTCACCCAGGACCTGCTTGATGTGGCTGCTCGTTCTGGGTCCCTTGAAGACCAGATGCCAAAGCCGAGAACGCACGGACTGTGCTATGACGACGGGGCCCGTGGTGAGGGATCGAGCTGGAGACAGAAGAGCCTCTGTGCCAGATTCCAGGGTGGAAATCGGTGGAGAAGACCATCGTTTTCTCCTAGTAACCGAGGCTCAGAGCCCGAAGAGGCGGCAACGGAAGGAGAAGAGAAATCATCCCGACCGATACGCAGCACCCTGAGGATCAGAAACACGAGAGCAGTGGCCCTCAGCCGCCTCCACCAGGACAGGGGACTTGGAGGGGCAGGGCGGCCCCCTATCTGTGAGTGCATCTGAAGCTTCGCTTTGTTTTTTCTAACGCAGCAGTCAATTGTTTCAGAGATCGTGAGAACAATACATGCCTTGGTTAGTGAGATGCCCCTGGAAATACATACACGTACATACACCCACACTGTGTGTGTACATGCGTGTGTGTGCACACGTGTGTATGCATGCATACATGTACCTCAGCAAGAAACAACAGGCCCCAATACTTTAAAGATGCCTTCTACCCAATATCCAGGAAGAGCTGATCCCATTCAGAGGATGGAAGGGGAGAGACTGCGCCCACCTCAGTGCAGGAGGCTACCGACCCCACAAGGACAGCACAAGAAAGCAGAGGGACAACCCAGGCTTGCTCGACACAAGCACACGGATGCAAAAATCTGAGGGAAACGCTGGCCAGCCAAGTCTTGCAGAACGGAGAGGACTTTATCTGAGGAATGTGGTGATGTAATCTGCCACATGAAAAAGGAGAGGAGAAAACCATGATGTCATCTGACGAGATGGGGAAGTATTACTTGATACAGTTAAACATGGCTTACATAAAATGTCTAGTCCTGGAACAGAAAAAAAGTCCTTATCCATGTTGAAATGCAGCTACCAAAACCTACAGGAGGGTCTTACTTCAGAAGCGTTCTCTAAATTAAAGAAAGCAAAGACACCAACGATCTCCATCACCACTGGAAGGGACAGCTAGACAGCAAAATGAGACAAGAAAAAGTAACAAAATCTTTATATCTAACCAATTATTTTCACATTTTAACATTTTAAAAATTAAGATCCTGGTAACAATCAGACCATCTTACATTTGGTGAACGACAACTGAACAATGGGGAAGGAAGGAGAAGCTCCTATTGTTTACATGCAGGAGAATCTACAAACAGGTTGAGCTGAAGAATTTGGCAAGGATTGTGGATGCAGAAGGCAGGCATGTCAAATTCAAATGCATCCCTACTCACTATCAGCAACAAACAAAATTAATTAGTAAAAAGACAATATCAATCAAATATGATACAATCAAGAAAAATATCCATAAGACAATTACAAAAAAATTATAGAGCTGTATTTAAAAACATTAAAGAAGATCCATATAAATAGAAAGGTGTATTTAGGATTGAAAGACCTGATATTACAAAGTAAGAAATTCTTCCCAATTAATCCAAATGTCCAATCCAGTTCCAATAAAAATCTCAAGAGGATTTTTGAAAATATCATTTAAAACTCCTACGGAAGAATGAAAAACAAAGAATTAGGAAGGACTTCCAGGAAAGGAGCCTGTGGGGAGACGCACACCGTCTCTGGAGGCACCGTGCCGCGGTGGCTCCCTGTCCCGTAAGGAGTTTGAAGTCCTCCTCGGCTCACACCGACCTGATTGCAAAATCATAAACTGTTGCCCATTCAGATAGCAAGGCAAAGAAGAAGCTGCAACAGGGGAATTTGCATTTACTGGAAAAGGAAGGAGAGAGAAGAGTTTATATCAGGCACCA
Source organism: Hystrix cristata (assembly GCA_004026905.1). Taxonomy (NCBI): domain Eukaryota; kingdom Metazoa; phylum Chordata; class Mammalia; order Rodentia; family Hystricidae; genus Hystrix; species Hystrix cristata. The sequence goes on along the minus strand of PVJO010002214.1, from coordinate 39,726 downwards.
AGACAGCCTCCCCTCTACATCGCGTGCCAGACAAATCTCAAAGGCATATCACTTTTTCTAGGAGACTGTCCCCGGTGTCTTCAAAATAACATTTCTTACATAGAAGTCAAAGTAAAAACTGAAAAACCTTTTAAGGCCTCTGTGCTAAAGGAATTATGTTGAAAGAAGTTGATACTGAAAACTTGATATGTTTTATCTTAGTGACTTTTCCGTAGTGTCCTGGATTGAACCCGGAAAATACCATGCCACATCCCCAGTCCTTTCTCTTTGAAATGTTGAAACAAAATCTTGCTAAGGTGCTCGCTTCAGCAGCACATATACTAAAATCTTCTAAGTTGCTGAGGCTGACCTCGGACTTGCAATCCTCCTGCCTCAGCCTCCTGAGTAGCGAGGATTACAGTCACGTACCACCACATCTGCCCAGCAGTTCACCTTCTTTTGTCCACAGTGGGAGCTGAACCCAAGGCCTTGGGCATGCTAGGCAAGTGCTCTCCACTGGGCTACGTCCCCAGCCCTTAATTACTTTTACAGCGGGCTCTCACATATTCAAGTCATAATTAACAAGGCTCATGAACGCGCCTTAGATAAATGACTTATGACAAATCAACCAAGTGATGTCAGGTAAACAACGCTCCTGCAGCTTCAGCAGCCTAAGCAAGCAGCACGTCAAGCCCGCCTTGATTGCAGGAAGGCTGCTCCTCAGAAGATGCTGCACACTGCTAGGAATCCGAGCCCACGAGCAGCCCACACACTCTCCGCAGTTGGCTGTATTGGGTCTGGAGGGCTACAGCTCGGTCCTCCCTCACCCGCAGTGTTACTTCTGGAGATTTCGGTGATAAATGGTCAACCACATTCTCACAACAGCACATGGAAGACTCCAGAAATAATTTGAAATTCCCCGCCTTCGGAGTAGAGTGACAGAACCGCATCCTGTCCTGCTCATCCCAGTCTGTCCCAGTGTACCCCGCTGTCTGCACTGCCCACCCATTAGTCACTCGGTACCCATCATGGCGACCAGATCGACTGTCACGGCATCTTCGAGTAACCTTGTCTTGCCTAATAACGGTGCCCACGTGCGAGCACAGCCATGCTAGCAGTTCAGATGCGCTGAAGGGAAGCCGCAGCGTCCCTCTCCTAAGTGGGAAGGGGAAAGTACAGGGTGCCTTGGGGGAGGGAGAGTCCACATGCCCGTGTCTTCATTACGGTGTATGGCTCCCTTGGTTTCTGTCACTGCCCCAGAGCCTCGACCTTCCTGCTATGTATGAGGCCCTGGGATTCCACGGGGCCAGCCTGCATTGTCTCAAACTCCCAAATGTAATGACACCTGCAGAGTCCCTTTAGCTATGTCACATGACACAGACCCTGGTTCTGGGGACCAGGACATCTCTCAGGAGCCACTGTTCCACCGACCACACCTTGCACAGCCGGGTGTGGGAAGTCACACGCACACCCCTGCTCTGGTTCCCACAGTGTCTGGAAGGGTCGACAGTGCGCACTCAGTAGACATCCCTGGGATGGCTGAAGAGCCAGGTGGGAGCCGCGGGATGGACGAGTGGGAGCAGAAACAGAGGGGGCGGGCACTTGGGGAACCAGCCCTGTGACACTGCCATGGAAGAGGCCCTGGGGCAGGACTGAGCTCGAGTGGCGGGGGACAGGGAGCAGGGTGCGCAGAGCTGAGGGAGGGACTGTGTAGCCGGCACTCGCTCCCTCTTGTGCCCCGCCCGTGTCCGGGCTGAGCATCGCTTTTCAATGTTCCCTAACATGTTTTAAACTAGAGAACCTTGCTAAGATATCATGCAGCCACTGTAGGGTCCCACCTTGGGAAGAGGACAGAGAAACACAAAAGCCTTGTGTTAGGCAAACAAGAATTTTCAAGTAAACAAGATGTAACTGAAAAGTCAGGAAACAGCAGACCAAGCAGATGCTCCCACCAAACCAGAGGGTGGTGCTGTGAGCAGATGCCCTCGGCCACGCCCTGAGGTCCCCAGCCTGTTTCCAGCACCAAAGTTTGGGCACCGACCTGTCCTGCACTGGTGTGGTCTCTGGTGAGTCTGGGCTTCCCTGTTATTATCCTTTTTAAAAATTTTTCTTGGTGCATGTTTGCAGAACACAGTGATTACACTCACTGTGTGAGTTGCATATGTACCTGACACACATTAATTTTTTACGTCCCCTTCCCTTTGCAGAAGTTCTAGCACGCTGTTTCTGATCACCAGTCTTCTGCTGTGCTCTTTATCTTTCTCATGGGAGAGAAGCAATGTGATGTTCAAGCGGGTGTGACTAATTCACGTGGCACTGTAGTCTCGGTCCCAGTTATCCCCACTTTCCACCCTGTCCCCACTGTCTCTCTTGATGAAGCCGCAGACTTCGGGCCTGGATCTGACCTCCACCCGCCTGGGAGAGGACCTGGCAGGGACCCCGAGGCTCCAGCCTGGCGTGGAGGAGGGCGCCATGGCCATGGGAGGCACACACGGGGCAGAGAGGCCAAAGAGAGAGATCCACCAAGGAGACACCCCAGTGTGCAAACCCGAGAGTCTGAGGGAGGCAGGGTCAGAAAGGGACGGACTGGAATCAAAGCCCTTTCTCTAGGAGGCCGGAGCAGAGAACCAGCCTGGGGCTGCAGCAGTGTGGACCACACAGAGGGGTCTTCATCCTGCTCCCGCCCCAAAGGGAATGAGCTGTGCTCTGTGAGAGAACACTAGAGCGTTTGGAAGTCACAATGGAGCCAGCTGGTTTAGGCGAGGAGAGGAGGTGTTTCCTGACAGCGCCTCTGTGGTCGGCTTCGCTGGCTGCCCTGCTGGGTCCCAGCGCACACACCTGCCTCCTCCTGCCCTCGGGAAGCAGAAGAGAGCAGGAAGCAGAGCCTCATGGCCGCGGGGCCGGTCCCAGCTCTCTCCCTAGTCTGCCCTGCGCAGTCAGCCGGCTCGCTGCACTGCCTCCTCCTGCCCTTTAATCAAATGAAACACACTTGTGCTGCGAGGTCTTCCCTGTGAAGTGCGCTTTACAGTGTTTTAAGCAGCACCTAAATATTTCAGTCACACCCTCCTATCGGTCAGCATTCCTGTCGCCACCACTTAGAGGAGAAAGGTCTAGTTAGGCTCACAGTTTCCGGGTTTCTGTCCGTGGCCCGCTGGCTCCCGCGCAGGATCGTCATGGCAGCAGGGCCGGAGAAGCAAAGCTACCTGCGGCAGGCAGGAAGCAGAGTGGAGCAGCGCGGGAGAGGCGTGTCCTCCACACCAGTGGCTGCTCCAGCACACTCAGCTGTGGACAGAAAGGGAATTGGCCCTCGGGTCAGGGTGTTTCAAAATGTTACAGAACACAGGCTTTCTCTAGTGCTCAGCGAACCAGCTACCTAGCACTAATGTCCACTCAGATGATCATCCCTATTCTTTTCTCCTCATGGTCACGTGACATGCATTCTAAGACAAAAATTAAATACAATCTGGGTGTCATGGTGCACACCTGAACCCCAGCACTCTGGAAGGCTGAGGCTGGAGGATCACAAGTTTGGGCCCAGCCCGTGCAACTCAGCAACTTAGTGAGACCCTGTCTCAAAATAAAAAGTAAAAGAGGCTGTGGACGTAGCTCAGTGTAAGGCCCTTACTTCAACCCTCAATACTGAAAAAACAAAATTGTGTGTGTGTGTGTGTGTGTGTGTGTGTGTGTATATGATTCCCTCTTAGTCTAAATTTAGCATCACATTTTGAAGAAAAGATAGAGTCATAACTTCAAATTTGCAAGAACTTCATGAAGTGCAAAGAAAAGTTCCTTTCCTAAATTATAAACTCCTGAGAGAAAACACAGATGCTTAAGGGCAAGAGCCTTGCCTTATCCCACAAAACGCTTATAAACTCATTGCCACATGTTCTCTGTCCCTCCATCCGAGCCTGCACGTTTGCTGTCTGGTGGCTCCTGTCAGTGCAGAGAGCGCCTGAGCAGACCCGTGATGCGCATTACATGTCTGCGCCCCTTTCCGCAGTGAGCCTTGTTGATCCGGTTGGTGTCAGGAGCCGCTGGAGAGACTTGCAGGGCGGGGCACAGGACAGACTCAGAGGCCTCGCAGGCCCTAGAGCCTTTCCAGAAGTGAAAGGTGGTGGCGGATAAACTGCGTGCACCTGCTCCCCCTGTGCATTAATTCCATTTCCTGTCTGTTTTTAAAGTGGCCTTGGGGACAGTGAGAAGCCAATAGACCGTGGGTTTAATGGGAAGAACAGGCCTTGAGGGCCATATCACCACGCCCGATTCCCAGCGCTGCCTCCTAAAAGCTGCAACCTCCCACAGATGAACTATTGGAAGCCTGTTTCTTGTCTATAAAGCACAGATAAGAAATGTGTACCTCATAGAGTTTTTATGTGAATTAAATCAGGATAGTTTAATCCAGTGAAGCCCCTGGGGTCAGACTACTGGATTCAAATTCTGGTTCAACCACTCATTTCCTGTGTGATTCCAGGCAAGCTGCTTGAAGTCTTTAAGCCTCAGTTTCCCCAGTGTAAATGAGATCCACGAAATGCCTCTCACCTTCTAGGGTGGTTGCTGTCAGCAGGCAAATATGCAAGTGAGCGCTGGCTGTTAAGAGAGAAAATGCGAGCGCAGTCAGCCTGGCTTCCTGCTCTCTTAACTCGGTTGCAGATTAATGCTAAGCGGTTGTGATCCAAGTGCCCAGAGGCGAGCTCTCCTCTGTACAAAGACTCTTTCTCTTTCCCCTTTTCTCCTTTGAAGCATATTCTGGTGCACGTTAACAGAACGCCTTGGGGCAGAGGCGCTCAGGAAGCCTGTAAATGCATGTGTTTCCCCCACAGTCAAAGCGGCTGCTCTCGGAGAAGCAGGTCCCCAGCGCTGTCAGCAGAGCAGAGGAGAGAGCTGGGGTCTGAATGGAGACAGGTCCTTGTCCCCCTGGAATCTTCATTAGCCAGCTCCTCCAAGTGCGCACAGTCCAGATGGTGACTGGCAACACCGTCCTACCCGCCCAGACCCTGGTGGCCCTCACCTCCCGCCTCCCCAGCTCCTCTGAGCACTCCGCCACCTCGCCACCTCGCGCTGAGTGGCCTGCTGCCCCGCCCCGGGCTGCAAGCTCCATCCTGCTCAGCAGATGTGGCTGGGGTCAGGTGTCCTGTTCGCTTGGTGCGAGGGGCGTTCCAGCCCCTGAGGCCACCCTGAAGCCCACTGTGTCAGGAGAAGATACACTCAGGATTTTCACTATAGCACCTCTCGAAGTTTCACCATTTTTCAGATAACAGCTCCCTCACATTTGCTTTTTGTAATGACTTTCTCAGCCATGACACAGGCTTGGAAAAGTCATATTCTGGGGTTGACAGGGGCTGGGGGAGTGTGGACTTATTAACAGATACAGAGCTTCTGTACCCAGACACAGATAATGGTGTTGGTTACACACTGCAAATGTCCTTACGTAGTAACAATAAATTGCACACTTAAAAATGGCCCAAACAGTAACTTTTATGTTATGAATATTTTTAGTACAATAAAAAGTGATACTCAGATATCGTGGCCCCTCAGTTTATACAGACAGGGTATTTTCTAGTCAGGTGATGCCATTCTTAACGGCCTGCCCTTTGGAGATGGAGACCTCTAGCAAAAATGCAGCCTCCTGGGAGTTTCCAGACCTTGTTGAGAGACTGGAGCACTGTGCTATTTCATCGGCCTAGTCACTGATTACATAGCATTAGGTGTTTCCAAAGAACTTGAAGTTCGCTACTTCTGGGAGCTTTCGATGTCATCTGTCCCTTTCAATGGCATTCACAAATCCTATGTGTAGCACGGCTATAGTGCACTTTGTCATGTGATGTACAGGTCACAGCGGAGCAAACCAGAGTCTCCTAAGCAGTCAGTGTCCCGGGGTCCAGGTGGCCAAGTAAGAGGGAAAGACCAGACCCACAACCCTTTGCTGAAACCTGCCCCATGACTTAAAACCTCTTCCAGGCGCCACCTCCTATAGGTTCTGCCACTCCAAACACCCCACTGGAGGTGGCCCTCTCCAGACAGCCGCAACCTGTACTGTAACACTGAATTGTTACCAGAGCATTCTTGATAAGCAAATGTTAGAAGTAGATAATTTAATTTAAAAACGTTTCCATTCCCCTTTGCCTCAAAGGACCAGTTTGGTCACGTTAAAATGCAAAAGAGGACCAAGATCATCTTACTAGTTTGATGCATTTGTATCTGTCACGGCGCACTGTCATAGCTGAAGCATTCTTCACCAGCTCCTGAGGTCTGTATTTTCTCTTTTTATCATATTAAAAAAAGAAATGCTCATCTGAGAAGCCTGAAAAGAAGCTTTCATGTGCATCAAGACTAGTTTCTACTTTTATTCTCTGTTGCTATCTGCAGCTTCCCAGAAAGGAAAAGTACTGAGAAAACCCCAGGACGCATCAGGTGACTCCTTACATTTCCTTCCTAGAGATGCTCAGGGGTGAACTGCAAAAGCCAGTTCATAAGCAGATCTTTGGGGCCCCTCTGGTGGCTGAGAAGAGTCACGAGATTGGTGTCCAGTACCAGATTTTAGGGTTCCCACGTGGGACCTGCAGGCCAGTGACCTCTGTGGTGTTTTCAAATGACCATCACTAAATTTTCCATATAACACTGAACATCCACCTAGACCAGCGAAGCAGGACAGTGGGGGGACTCTGGAGTCACAAGACCTGGACCGGAGTCAGAGCTGTGTCACTTGTCAGCTCCATGGGCCCGTCTGGAGGGTCGTTTTCCACAGGGCAGGGGTTAGGTCTGGCATCGCTCCCTGGGGTAAGAGGCAGTGTCAAAACCACAGGGCTCTGTGAGTGCATGGAGCTGACAGGGACAGGAAAGGCAGCTCCAGCCAGACAGGAAGTGGATGAGCCCCAGGTAGCCTGGATGGAGGATCGACTCTAAATGGGCATGGTTTAGGTGATAAAAAGGCTCCAAAACTGTTTCTGTTTTTTGGGGTTTTTTTTTTTTTTTTTTTTTTTGGTGCTGGGGATTGAACTCAGGGCCTTGTGCTTATGAGGCAAGCACTCTAAGCACCAAGCTAAATCCCCAGCCCCAAAAGGCTCCAAAACTGAACTGTAGTGATTGTTGTACAACTCAGCAATTTTCTAAAATCACTGCATTGATAGTTGCAAAATGGGTGAATTTTGGGGTATGTAAATTATAACTTTATAAAGTTGTTTTAAAAAACTAGAGGGAAGACAGAGTGGAAACCCCTGGAGATCTCCACGGCCAGAAGCAGGGAGGAAGGGGTGTGCGGTCAGGAAGGGTCCTCCATGGGTGCTGGTCTATACAACTGTCTGTCCTCTGTCCCGTGTGGCTGGCAGGTGGCTGAGGCCAGTGCACTAGGGGCCAGCAGGACGTGCAAGGTCACCAGGGTGGCCTCCGCTCCTGGGGAGCCCTGGCTGCTCAGGCGCGGTTCTGACGGACCAAGGCTGCAGGGCGGCCAGATCAATGCAGCGTGCACTTTGGGAATTAGGTGAAACTCAAGCGTGGGCTAGGAAGAGAATGTCTGTTTTTTATACTACTTACTAAATTATGCCAACTTGAAAATGAGGGTTTATAAAAGTACCAGAAGAAAACTCAAGTGACTATAGTTAGGGCACAGAGAAATTTGTTAGGAATAATACCTAACCAGAAAGTATCAAAAAGCCAATAGATGTTTTGGGGAAAATTAAGCCACAAGTGATTTGTTAGGTTACAATACTATGCTTATATATTGACAGATGTTTACTATCCTCAATATAGCCGTCACTTACAAGCCAGAGAAAAATGGGCAAAGGATGGCTAATTCACAAAAGGAAAAATAAAGTAAGAAATGTCATCTGTCAACATCTGAAATAGCATTTAACCTGGGTACTAATTAATAAATGTTTTTAAGCAAACAATGAGACTTTTTTTTTTCTCCTCTAGATTTGCAAAGATTGAGACCAGTCTAGATTAGTCCCAGAACTCAGGTAAATTGGTGCCACCTGCTGGGAAGCAATTTGGCTATTCCTCGAAATGCAAACAGTCACACCTCTGACCTAGCAAGTTCATCTGGGGGGATTATTTTATGGTACTAATTACACATGTGTGAAAAGATACATACATGACGATGTCCCTGACAGAGTTATTTGTACAAGCAAAAAACAGGAAGATTCTCAAATGCCCATCAACGGGGATTTGAGTATTGCACATGTATTCAACAGAATATCTGCATTAATTAAAAATGATTGTGATCTGTATTTTGGGTCATGGGGGAGACGTTTACATCATATTGCTAAGTTTAAAAACAGTGTCATAAAAGCACAGATAACACAACCACAGTTTTTTTAAAATGAGAGAGAGGGAGAGAGAGAGGACTTGTTGGGCAGCCGTCTCTCTCGTGTTGCCTCAGCCTGATTTCCGTCTCTACCCCGCTCCGCTTCCTCCCCTCCTTCCACAGGTGTCCGCCCCAGGACAATTCTTCAAAGATGCCTTGCCGCCCAGTGGTATCTTCTGCCCGGTTTCCTCAGCTCTAACCTTGAACTGTTTGTCAAGCCCACGCAGCCTGCCCCAGAAGAGCCTGCGTCTGAGTTCTGCTGTGTCTTCGTGTCTCCGTGCCTGGGCTGCATCCTGTGCTCATGTTCTGGGTGGCAGGGAAATTATACCCAGGACTAAACCAAAGGGGCTCGTTTGGGCCAATGTGGTCTTGGGAAATATTGAATGAGTTTTCAGCTGCAGTGAAGACAGGAAGACTATGAACTATTCCCTAACATCTACCCTCCCCTCTTCCTTTAGTGAATCATACAGAAGCCAGGCCTTCCCCACACGTTTCCCAGCCACCCTCCTGGCGGGGTGTGGTCAGAGGAGTGATTTCTGAGAGCAGAATCAAAGCTCTCGGTCATCTCCACAAGGAGACAACTTCCTCCCCGTTCATGCAGTGGATGACGTGGAGGCACATGACTGACACTTGGGAATCACAGTCCCTCTCCTGACTGCTCTGGCCTGCGGTCTTAGGTAAAACAGAACCATGCTTCCTTGTCGTTCAGCCCACTGAATTTTGAGATGGGAGAAATGCACACATGATCACTCTTTTCATATTACAGTCTTATCACTCCATGGTGTGTTCAAACGCGGAGATCCATGTAGTTCTTTGCTTCCTTGACTAACTCTCTGGGACATTTCTTTCTTTCTGTGCTACTTATCTGTAGGTGGCTTTCCACCGGTATCTTTAGAACATTTAAATCACTGCTGGTGGGGAAATCTGTGAACCAAGGAAGCCGGGAACTAAATGCAAATTTTAGCCTCACAGCTGCAGGGGACTAAAGTGCCTCCAGGCTTCTCTCACCTGGGTGGACACCAGGGCCTCACCCACAAGGCAGAGAACACTGATTCCAGGCTCAAACTTTCCCTCCCCTCCCCCATTTCTTCCATAGCATTTTGGGCCACTTCTCCTTTCTAATCACAGCGCACAGCCTTGGTGCAGATCTGGCTGATGGGTGTTGAGAGACCACCGAAGAGGAGGTTTGTGTCCCAAATGGAGGGAAAGGGAACCAAAGGGAGAGGCTGGGTGTGGAGGGGCTTGCGAGAGCTGGCTGATTCTAGGGTGTGTGATGCTGGGATTAAGGGTGTGTGGTACTAAATTAGTCCACTGACTGTTTAGCGTAGTTCTGGGTGTGGGTAATGGGAAGGCCCATGCTGGGTGTGGGTGGCACCACCCAAAAGCCGGGTAGCCTGGAAGGGACAAAGAGAGGCAGACTTGCTGCTCGCTCGCTGCCACCTGCCCGCCCTGCTGTGGATTTCCTCTGTGACGCCCCTCTGCCTGCCACCCTGCCTCAGAGCCAGCGGACTATGGACTGAAACCTCTACAAACTGTGAGCCGGAATAAACCCTCCTCCTTTAACTTCTTTGGGTGTCTCAGCAACGAGAAAGTGACTAAGACCCGGGAAGCTCCTGAGAACGGAGGTGGGAAAGAGGGACTGCAGATTAGAAACCAGATTCCCCTTCAACTGTCCCTTTGGAGATGCAAGTGAGGGTGAGAATGAATCTGCTCCTGGGCGCTGGTCTGTGTGTAAGAAGAAATGAAGGGTGAGGTGGCTGCACTATAGTTCAGGCTGTGTGGGGTGATTTCTGGGGGACATTAAGTCCAAGTCAGCAAGATGTCTGGGCAGGCACATCTTGTCAGTGTCAGTGTAAATAACTGGTAGAAACAAGGTCAACGTAGGCACGTGGCCACCGCTGTGCATTTTGGTATAAATGTAGATGCCACGAGGGCTGGTGGGGAGCCTGAGCAGCCAAGGACTGCTTGGAGCATGGGCGGGCTCGGGGCTCAGGGACGGCCATTCGAGTGCGCACAGCTGAGCTCCACAGCTAAGGAGGAAGGCCTGTTCAGACATTTCCAAGGCTCTGAGTCTTGTCTTCAGGTTGCCTGACTCTCAAGTGAACCCCCCAGTCTGAACTGGTGACAGACACTGTGTCCTCTGAGAGTGACGCCTCAGAAGAGGACTGGCCGGGGACCACACAGACATAACGTGGTTCACTCTCTGGGAAAGAATGCAACCCTGTTCTGGATTCAGAGATGATTCTTCAGAGTAGCCGGATGTTGTAGTGAACTCTGACCCTCGCTGGACTGCTGGGTGCGCATCAAGTCCCAGGAAGGCAGCCCAGCTTCCTCCACTGCCACCGGTGTCTGGGACTGCACAGAGTCTCCAAGCGCCCCAGAAATCCATCACACGTGGCTTCTAGACGCTTCCCTGTACCAGAGGGACACTGTGACCCTTCTTTCCACCCAGCACCAGCTGTGCCTCAGGGTCTCTTCTGCACCTGGCCCCTCTCCCCACAGAACGCAGGCAGGAGTTGAGTGCAGGACATAGGGTGTTTTTTTTTTTTTTTGCAAGGAACAGGTCACAGGTACGTCAGGCTTTACAGGCCACATGCTGTCTCTGTTGCATATTAGTCTTTTTTTTTTCCTTTACAACCTTTAACAAATAAAAACCATTACTAACTTGCACCCAGTCCAAAACAGGCCCTTTGCTTGATTTGGGCAGCAAGCCATCTTTTGCCGTAATCTCTCAAAGTGGTGCAGGAAACTGGAATCCTCATCAAAGTCCTCCTTGTCTTAACTTTTCTCCTATATATACAAAAATTAAAAGTAAAATATTTGGAGCCAGGTGTGGTGGCACATGCCTACAATCCCAGCACTCAGGAGGCTGAGACAGGAGGATCCTGAGTTCAAGGCTGGCCTGGACTATGTAGGGAGACACTGTTTCAAAAAACAAAGAAATTTTCCCCTCTTTGTCAGCCTGAAAAGCATCATGCCATTTATCAGTCTTAGGCTCAAACCCAGACCAGCATATCTGGTTCAGCCAGATGAAGGAACACACTCCAAGCCCCTCACGGCCCTGCAGCTGGGGACTGAACAAGGGCCTGACAGCTGCAAAGCACAAACGGCCAGCAGCTGCCGTGGACTCCGGGGTTGGAGGGCATCACGAGGACTGCAAACCCACCCTAGCTGTCGCTTGGTCGATGAGGCACAGAGTGGAGACAGAGCTGAGGCCCGCTTCCAAGTCGAATTGTGCACGGTCAGTGATTTAACTGGGCCAGAGACCTGCAGCCAGTCGGCTGACTTTTGGCTGTGCGGATGGAGCTGACTCTACAGAGGGCGACTGACTTGCAACTCCACGGTGTCCTCACCATCTGATGAGGATAGTCGGCTTCTTTAAGACGTAGCTGCTCACAGCTGGGAAGGAAGCAGCCTGCGTGAACTTGTAAGGCGGTGACAGCTGTGTGACAGGGGCCTGACGAGCGAGACCCCTGCCTGCCGGCGTGTGCAGAGGTGCGAGCGCCGCGGGAGGGCTGCGGCCCCTGGACAGTGAGGGACACTGGCTGCTGGGCTGTCTGTGCCTCTGCACTGATTTGCGGAGCTCCAGAGGACGCGGCCTTGCAACAAGTCATTGACGCAGGAAGTTTCCATATGGAGCACCGTGCTGAGGGCTGACTAGAATATTTTAGCGCAGCACACCCCCAAGAAAGAGTAGGTCCTTTGTGATAACTGTCCTGATGTGTGGTCAGCTTATGTGGCACACAGGGAGGTGTGAGTAGCACAGCGCTGCAGAAATGTCAAGTAACACACATGCACATGCACACACAAACACACACACACACCCCAGTGCTCTATGGGAATGGACAAGGAAGCCAGGTCTCACGCTCTAATTAAAGGATATATTTTATAACATCTTAGTTATCTGAAAGCCAATTACGCTCTGAAAAACTCTAGGTCACCTATGAAGTGACCCCTGGCTGCCCCCAGGCTACCCCGGGTCTCCGTGTAATTGTCCAGGTGCCAGCACTTCCGGCTCCCACTCTGTGGGGACAAGAGCCCCATTGTCCACTAGCTGGCAGATCCCACACAGCTGTGAGGAGCATTGCTCCAAGCTGGCCCGGCCTGGTGTGCAGGGAGGAGGAGAACTCGGTTCTGACCTGCTGGAGAAGGGCTCAGTGGGAGGGAGCCCACCGCCCCATCGCTGGCCCCGGCGTGGGCACAGGAGGGCCACGCCGAATCCCCAGCCTGTCCTGTACTGAGACTCCATGCTCAGGGCTCCCTTTGCACGAACCTGGAGAGAGGCCCTGCAACAGAATTTGCAGGAAAGGAGGGAAAGGCCTGCTCTCCTCTGTGCCGCTGGTGGCTGAGGAAGTGTGGGGAGAGAGAGCACCGGGCATGGCGAGGGAATATGCCGCTGTTCTCAGGAACGGGAGACAAACCCAACTTGGCTTCTATCTCACAGGATGCAAGAACAACAACTTCTAGTGGATTATCCATACGTCAAAAAGAAAAAAAGAGGGGATTGTGGGCAGACTTGGGAGACAGAGGACCCCACGGTGCTTCGTGACTGGTTCTTTGAAGGGAACGGCAAGGAGACAGAAGCCAGGGCTGATCCACTGGCTTCCACAGCTGTGGGGCTCCCACCTTTTCTCGGGTGCAGACGCAGGTGCTGCCTTGGTGGCTCTGTCACTGGCTCCCAGACTAGGCAGTGGGGACCCTGGACTGTGATGGCAGCTTCATTCTGCCCGTGCAGAAGGAAGGCATGTCTACAGCTTGAGGTGGGATGTGGAGACTTCTCAGCTGACACACACAGGGATGCGTCTCCAGGATCGCACACAGTCCTGGAGGCGGCTGTGCCTTGACTGGAGCTGCAGAGGGGAGGTGCCATGCGTCCCAGCTCCCAGGCCAGTGGGACCAGAGCTGGCCACCTCAGCACGGGACGAGGAGCCTACTGAGAGCAACCTGGAGCCCCAGTCCTCACCTGCGCCACAAGAATCTGCTTCCAACCCATCTCAACTTCACGAAACCCAAAGAAAGTCAGGAAGGAGCAAAGTTTCTGATGCTTTTCTTTTTCATTAACTAAGAAAAAAAAAAAAACTGCAAGTCCCTTTCTTGCTTGCTTGCTTGCTTTCATCTTTTTCTTTTTTTTGCCTCACTTGGGATCACACCCAGGGCCTCTGCACTGAGCTACACCCCAGGCCCTTAGTTAATTAAATTTTTGAAATGGGGTCTCATTAGGCTGCTAAACTGCCCAGGCTGGTTTGAACTTTCGGTCTTCCAGCCTCAGCCTCCCAGAATTCTGGGATTACGGGCGTGTGGCACCAGGTCCAGCCTATTTCTCTGGGCTACAGTTCAGTTTCCAGGCCCACAGAAACTGCATGAAGAACACACCGCTGGAGGCCGCTTGGCACAATGGGTACCTTGTCCCGCGATTCGGGGTACAGGTAGCAACCGGGAGCCAGCACACGGCACAGCAGTCTTTCCTTCTGGTCTCTGGCAGCTCCAGCAGCGCTGTCGCTTACGCCAGGATGAGAGGGCGTCAGCATTTTGATGAATTAAATGCCCACCCAAAGACGCCTCCTGTAGTCACAGTCGTGGGACTCTGGCTGTGTCCTCCTTCCTGGGTGGAAGCAGCACTCTCTGGTGTGCCGTCGTGGCAAGCTGTCTCGCCAGGGACATCTGTGTACAAAACCACCTGGAGGTCGGGGCTCCTCCCAGCAAGTTTGCTGAAGACGAAGCCTCTCGGGGACACAGGTCGGTGGGCTCCTCGGCAGCTCACGCGTGAGACTGGAAGCGCCCTGAGCTCAGGGGCCACACAGCACCCACCCCCCGGGCGCGGGGCTCACACTGGAACGGAGACACATGCCTGCTTCACAGCGAGGAACGACCTCCCGTGTCTCTGGCCAAGAGTCTCCTGTCTTCTCCCAGCATGAGCAGCAGGCCACTGACTCAGTTTTCGCTTTCAACCAGGGCAGCGAAAACCTCAACGCCGCCACGTTCTTCACATTATTGCCTTATTATTTCTTTGGGTTACCATGTTGTAACAGGGATCTCAAATTGTTACTTATGAAAAAAGATTGTTTTTTTCTTTTCAAGATAAGAAACTTTTCTAAACTTCCTCTGGCTAAGGACAACACTTCCTGTCCTCAGCCCAAAAGCAGTGACTGAATATGCAGATGCAGGCCCAAGAGGCCAGGGCCTGGTTTCCTCTCCACAGGAAAGGGGGGAGTGGGCAGCAGATGGCAAAAGTGATAAAGCAAGAGTGGAGACCCGCCCTGCTCCTTACTAGAAAAGACTCTCACTTACCTGTATGCAGGAGAGGGTGATCTGAGCTAGCTTCGATTAAAATCTTTTTACTAAAATAAGTGGCCTCCTTTGTTTTGGTCAGCAGCCAGCAAATGAACCTGAGCGTACAAACCCGAGTGGCCGGGAGCAGCATTCTGCAAAGATGCTGTCCACACAGGAAGTGTCTTCAAGTCAGGCCAGAGCTGGAGGAAATCATAGTGACCACATGATGAGCACAGCAAAGGCAAAGTCAGTGGCTGAAGTCAGCCGCATGCCGCCTCTCAAGGCCCGCTAGCAGCCTGGTCATCGTGCCCTTTCCTGCGCCCGCCAAGGCCAGCATCAGACAGTGTGTTGCAGGCGTGTGTCAGCCCTCTGCAATGCGTGGTTTGCTTCTTGCAGCAGTTTTCGAAGCTCAGGATTAGCCTCGACCTGAAGCTTGGGGTTAAAGGGGCCCAACGTCACGGAGCTCAGAGAGCCGGACTCCTACCCGTACTTATCTGGTAGCACAGCTCATGTTCCTTCCACCCCACCCACACTACTTCTGCTACTCGAGGCTTCAGCGGGAAACATTAGTATGCTGGCCATTCGTTTAACTTCCTCTTCCCAAAGGACTACTCTTATCCCATTTCCTGAGTTGCTGCCCTATTTTATTTGACCCCTCTTGTGGCCAGTCCATGGTGCTTCTTCAGCCCTTTCCCATTAGCATCTTTTCTTAAACACAGAGCTATCAATAGTATTTTTTCACAGCTGACTAGAAATCTGAGAGGAAATGGGTTAAAAGGCACTGGGTTCTGTACGATGTCGGGGAAGCACCACAGGAAGCATAAAACACACTGATCTTGGGAGCAGCTAGAAGCACCTGATGACCGCAGCTTCCTGTCCGCGGGAGCTGAGGCCCCCACCGGAAACCCGCTCAGGAGCCTCTCTCCAAGTCTCCTCAGGGGAGCTCATGGGGGAGATGGCTGCTGTCCAGCCTGGACTGCAGGATGAGGCACAATTCCTGGTAGTGTTCCCTACAGGGAAGGGAAGGTGCTTCGGAGATTCCTGAAAGGGGAAGCACAGTTCAAAAAAAATTTTAAGTGAAAAGATAGAAAAATCATAACTCACTTTAACTTGCTGTTGCGTGGCAGCTGCTGCCACTAGCTGCCAGCTGTGAAGTTCCCTGTGGGCCGAGAGCGGGTGGCAGGACACGCCCGAAGTGAGCTTCTAACTTCTTTCCAAGCTCCTTTATTTTCCCAAATGCCACCAACCTCCTGGGCTCTGGGGATGCCTTAGAGTGGGGAAGATTTGAAAAACAGAAGTCTGTTCCCAAATTCTCTCCCACAGTCAGATGAAACAACACTGTGTTTTCACCACAAAATTTTTACCTGCTTTCAGACAAACACCAAGGGTAATAACACTCTAAACCACACCAGAGTCCAACAGCTTAATGTTGCCTTGAACTGTCATTAGGGCTGGGTTAAGGAAAACGGCAGCATTGGGAAACATTTGGAAAGGGTGGAGATGGGAAGGGCAGAGGCCATGGGAGGAGTTGGGAGATGGCGCCAAAGGACAGAGTGCAAGCTTTGCTACACAGGATGACTGGACAGGTACAAGGCTCTGCGGTTAGTCAGGAAGCAGGGAAGTTGAAAATCCTCCTTTACTCAGCCTTCGAATTCTGCTCAGCCTTGTGAACTGTACCCGGTGCACGGCAGAGGCTGGGTCAGGCTCCAGAACAGAAAGAAGAGATGACATGGGGCTCTGGCCACTTCCGTAGACCAGCCAGCCACCTCGTGTCTCCGTTACCCCGGCTGGCTGACGCACTGTCTTGATTGATGTGGACACTGCACAAGTCCCCACTCTGACTGGCTTTACTGGCAGGACTGCAGAGTATCCAAAAACAGCAAGTGCCCAGTGGCACACAGTTTGTTTCCTGTTGACATATTCTGATCTTCTGTATTGGTGTGACGTAGATTCGGAGGTGTGAGATGTCACGAATGCTGGGTGTATGGTGCTGCCTCTCGTTGTGTCTAACGTGGATGCTCCCCTCTGTCTCCAGACCTGGACACCTTTCTCCACTTTTCTCTTGACATCACTTCTCTTTTGTTTGTCTTTTTGCTGCTTTCTCCCCATCCTTCCCCCTCCTTTCCCCTCATTCATTTATTCACTGTTGGATTGAGTGCCAGATAGATTCAGCGCTGTATCTCTAAAAAGAACAAAATCCTCCCCGCTCCCAAGCTGAATCGAGTGGCTTTGTCTTGTAGGGACTTGACTGGATGAGTGAGGGTCTCTCACCTGGCGGGGGCCTTCTCAGGGTGGGCACCGTGTTCTCTTTGGATTCATCCACATAGTACGCTGTGCCCTTCACAACTGCTGAGAAGCCAGCTGGGAAAATGAGCAAGAATTGCTGACCACGGAGAGAAATGAGACAATAATTTCTGCAAAAAGGAAACATTTCATTAAATTCCCTGATTTTAAACTTTTGCAAACATAAAACATATGGCTCTAAAAAGCACGGAACCACAATTGAAAATGTGACAAGCTGGCTAAAGTTTGCATTTCTTTCAAATCTACAAACAACACATTTAAAATCTTCAAATGATTCAGACCGTGGCTGGATTGCTCTGAATTTCTTTCCTCCTTAAACAGCCAGAATCCGAGCCTCCCAGGGACTCGGGCTCCCCGCACTTCCCAAAGCTCCTCACGCCCTCCTGTCAGTCCTACACACAGGAGCCACGATGCCTGGGGAGACAGGAGTGAGCTGGACGTGGCTTCCCTTGGATCGCAGCACCTCACTTTCTAGGAAGCTCTCCACGGCTGCAATTATCGGAACCCTCCAGTCTCACACCAACAATTCCAGTACTCGTGGGAGACTCAGAGGATGAAGGGAGACAGAATTCATTATTAATGCAAGTGCTGCACCTGCTCAGGAAACGGAACACTCAATGCTCAGTGCCCGCCGTCTTTCCATCAATGATCCAAACAGATAATTGCTCTCCGCCTCCCTCAGTAGGCGCAGCGACAGAGGGCAGCTAATGGACAGATGCGCTCCAGCCTTGCCTTTTCCTGTCCAGGAGCAGCTTCGTGGGCACTACTTCCACATAAATGGAGCTTTCCTGCTTTCTTTATTCTGTTACAGAACTGAATCATTTCTTTTAAAATACCATCCAATTAAAATGTCGCTTTCTCCACCTCCTTCCCCCTCCTTTTCCCCCATTCACTTATTCACCGTTGAATTGAGTGCCAAACACTGATTCTCTAAAAAGTACAAAATTGATTAAATGAAATGAATCTATTCTCACAGAGGAGATTAACTTTCTTTTGGCCTCCTCTCTCACTTGTTGCTTCTCAACTAAGGTTTGTGAGTGTATCTTCTGCTGGGGCCGCCACAGGCAGGGGCTCAGAACAGAAACTCATTCTCCACAGGCCTGGGGCTCTGAGGTGGGCGTCGAGATGGGACACACTCGGTTCCCTGCAAGGCCTCTCTCCTGGGTTTATAAGCTGCCACCTTCTCCCTGCGTCTTCTTATGGTCTCCCCTCCTCACAGGTATCCACTCTTCTTCAAGGGATAGCAATAATGTTAGACCACAGCCCACCCTAACGACCTCTTAACTACCTCTGTAAAGAGCCTGTCTCCACATATGGTCATACTGAGGCATTGGGGGGGTCAGGACTCCAATGTATGAATTTTAGGTGTGTGTGTGGGTGTTATAGTTTGTATCTAAAGTGGCCCAAAAGCCTTCTGTGTGGAAGGTGACTGGATCTTGAGGATGCTGTAGCTGACTTGCCCTTAGGAGGCAGTCATTACAGTGTGACCTGGAGGGGTGGAGTCTTGTCCTAAGCTCCTCCCTGCTCTCACTTCTTCCTGGCTGCCATGATGTGAGCAGCTGTCCTCCGCCAGGCCCTTCTGCCTTGGAGCCTGCCAGCCATGCAGGGACTGAGGATTCTGAGACTGAGCCCAAATAAACCTATCCTCCTTGCAGTTGTGAGTGCTGGGTATTATGTCTCAGCCACAAGAAAAGTGACTTAAGATGGGGGTACACAATCCAGGCCTCTCTAAGTGTTTGCTGTAACACTTTCAAGCTTTCCCTTAAAATGTGTAGTAAGTGCTTATGTATTTTCCTCCAAGGGGAAATGGTGTGCAAGTATTCCACAAAAATGGGAGAAGCTTCTTGGAACTCACGGCAAGATGAATTGAAATGATATCTTAAATTTTCTGTCACAGTCACAGCTTTCTCAGAACGACCCTTGTGTCAGGGCATAAATGGACTGCGGAGTCTGTGCGGCAGATTCCCGTCAAGGCTCTATCCTGCCACCTCTAGGATCCCACCCCTCCTGCTCCTCCCCATCGCACGTGAACGCGGCTCTCAACGGTGCACTTCTTCTCCCTGAGCACATCTGGCCTGAGACCTGAACTCCAAATTCAGACCCTGCTTTCATTTCCACAACAAAACTCTGATTCTGGACCAGTGTCCTTCTCCACAGCAGGCACACACTAGTACCGGGGTCTCTCTGGAGAAAACCCGATCATACAGGCAGGTCCACCAGCCTCTCCCCGGCCTCTGTCCCACTCAGTCTTTCCCTTAACCTGGGCCACACCTTCCGCCGCACTCCTAGGCAGTAAGTCCTGCTCTTGTTCTCTCTCTTGCCCTCTTCCCCTTCTCCCCCTCCTTCTCTCTTCTCCTCATTCTCCCAACCCATGACAACTGGCTTGCTCTTCCCCAGGAACAACAGTGGCTTTACCAACACCCATCCACACCCAGTGGATCTCTATCCGGCCTTTGCTTTGTGTGTGGAAGCTTGTCTTTCAAGACGTGGCTCAAACAGGCCCCCTCCAGAGCACTGCTGTGGCTTGAGTATCTGTGTCCCTCAGATCATGCTGGGATTTAAACTCCAGCGTGACGTGATTAAGAAGTGAGGCTTCTGGGGAAGTGACTAAGTCTCAAGGGTTCTGCCCTTACAACAGGGGCCCCGGGCTGCTGCTGGCCCCTCTCCTCTGCCACCACGTGAGGACATAGAAGAAGGTGTCATCTTGGGACCCAAGAATCAGCCAGTCACCTGATGCAGAACCTGCTGGTACCTGAACCTTGGACTTCCAAAGACCTGGACTGGAGGAATAACTCCGCACTCTTTATAACTGACTCTGGGTGTGGTGACTGGTTACAGCAGCGGGAAGAAGGTGGCAGCACCTTGGCCTCAGCAGGCCTGTCGCTAGGAGGCTGAGTGCCCTGCGGTCAGGAGCTCCATGTGTCCCCTGCTGAGCATCGTGGACAGTCCGACGTCCTGTCTTTTCCACCATCACATGGGCTGCCCTGAAATCAGTTGTGTGCTGAGTTCCTGAGGGACAGGGCCAATGTTTTAGTCATTTTTCATTCTGTGCTAGCCAGTGTTCTTAGCTATAAGAAACAAAACCCATCTGTGTGAATTGAAGTACAAAAGGGTTTTGCTGAAAGGAACTGGGCAGCTCACTGAATTGGTGGGAATATCAATTACACTTGAAAATAGACATGGAAGAAGGGAAAAGGAAAGTAGCTAGGGCCACAGTCAAAATCCACCTTCAAGCCAGGCCACTTGATGCCCAGCACACACTGCCTTTGTGGGCACTGCCAAGTGCTACTGGGTACAGAGGCCTGCCTGTGCCCTGGCCTCCATGGGGCACGTGCCCTCCCCTGCTTCCTGGCTGCCGCTCTGAACTCAGGGGGAGCTGGCAAATGTGAGCAGCAGGTGTTTGCGACCTGGTCAGAGAAAGTGGGAAAATTCCTCAAACACCAGCCAGAAAAATGACAAATACCCATTACAGATTCCTTAGGCCTGGCACAGTCTGGCCAGCAGATATGAAAAGGTCGCACTATGCCGGGGAATCTTGACCTGGCCTGCAAAATCATGTCTTGTGAGGGGGAGAAGACAAGGAGGGAAGAGGTTGGGAGACGAGAGCTAATGCGAGTAAAGCTCTGACGCCATGGATGTCGGGTGCCGTGGGCGTATGGGACATGCCCGGGGTGAATGTACTGTCCAGAGGGCAGAGATGGCTTCCACCTCACCATTCATCATGCCCCGAGGCCCAACCCCAGCCAGCGCTGAGCAGCCACAGCAGAACCACTGGGTTTTGTTGCTGTCCGGAAGCTTCTGTTCCACAAGGAAGTCACTAGGCCAGTTCGTGTCCCATCTAGTGCTCTTTCCTTCCTGTCCTGTGAGGCTGCTAATATGTGTCCGACGGCTATGCAGGTGACTGCTCGTGTGACATTCAGGGACTTGAGTTTTCAAGCTCTAATGGACAAATCCCCCAAAAGCTGTGTGGAGTTGCAGTGTGACCATCCGCCTGCCACATGCAAAGGACCCTCTGCTAACGGACTCCTTCAGATGGCTCGGCCCTCACGGTCAGGGCCCTGCAGCCTGCTCTGTACGCAGGCCTTGTTTGAGTCTCCAGGAGATCAAGCAGGTTTTCTTCCTGCTCTGCAGCGGGCCGCTGGCTGCTGACAGTGCCCCAGGAGCCAGACTTCCAAGGCTTGTGCTTGTCCTGCGCCTGAATGCAAGAAGGCCTCCCTTTCCAGCCCCAGCTCCTGGCTCCCGGGGACACTGTGCCCCCTAGTGGTACAAAGCCTCGGGAGGGACACGGCCCTCCCTGCTGCTTCCAGAGCTGTCCACTCGCTCCTTATGCAATCACAGGGCAGGGGCAGAGAGCAAATGGCCAGCTCCTCCAGCCTGTGACCCAGTCCTGCTCTGAAAACCTTTTATGAGAAGAAGTTCTCTGTGAAGACAAGTATGCAAACACACCGGTGGAAAATGACAAGGAATCTTCGTAGGGCCTACTGCGGTGTCCCCCAGGCCACGCTCTCTGCTTGGGGTGGCTGAGGCCCAGAGCCCAGGGCCGCACAGACACTCCGGCCAGCGTTTCCAGGTGCTCTCAGCCACCGAGCAGGCAAAAGCAAGCAGGGCCGCACTGCTTCAGGCTGGGTGTGGCTGCGAGGCCTGTAGTGCACGGGAGCACCCGGGCCCCAGCAAGTCCCTGCCCACTACCGGGAGTGAACAGCGACTGGGGCTGGGAGAGCCAAGAGCCCAGTGGCTTTGGCCACCGGTCACGCACTCCCAGTCCAGACACGGTCATTCCTTTGGAAGGTGATCCGACAGATGCACAGAACACTGGCTTTCTAATTGAGTGCATCCAAGTACATCATGCATCACATCTTTGTCAGCTGCGGGAGCTTCGAAAACTAACTTAGGCCCTGGGACCCTGTTGTTGTCTGTGAAGCAGGGTTAATGACTGCTATGAGGGCCAAATCCACATCTCCCTGCATTTCTCATGTGTGTTACACACACGGCACACACAGAATGCCCAACATGCAGGAGGTGCACCTCTTCATCCTCCAAATCATCACAACCCCACACCGTCCCCATTTTCACCCTCATGAGCCACAAGGCAGGTCCCTGTCCAGTCCCACATCTCCACACGCAGCTCTTGCCCCCCAGAGGCCGGTGACCACACGCAGATCACCCCCTGGAGATTTCTCAGGTCCAGGGTTTTATTTGGCAGGTCTTATTTTTGTCTTGCATTGCTTCTTTTGCAAATGACAATCGGCCATTTGATCACTTGGATTTCCATGCCTCGGTGGGTCACAAGATCACCTGACCCAGATGCTACCAGCTCCCCCTGCTGGCCAAAAGCAGAGTTAGACTTTGTTGTGGGTGCAAAGCAGGCTGGGCGTGTGACGGTGGACCGGCCAGCAGGAGGGGACTCCCGAGTCAGTCCCTGGCTGCACCCTCTTGCAGCACTGTGTGAGGAACTGCTGCCGCCCAGCGAGGAGGGCTCACCTCATCTGCTTACCTGACCTACTGCAGCCTGCTCGCCGCTGTCCCTCTCCGACAAGGTCTGCTTCACCCCTGCTCCTGGAGCTCCAAACTCATCCCTGCTTGGAGCGGGGCAAGTTTTGAGGATGAAAAGAGCAGTTCTGAAAACTGTGACTCCTAATTGTACGAGCTGACCACAGTTGTGTTAGTACAATGAAACACACTCTCTGTTCCCTTCAACCTGACAATGCAAACAATCAGGAGAACATTTTTGAACAGACACTCAAAATTCTCCTTTATGATGACACGCATCCTATTTTGGTCTGCTGCCCTTTCTCCTGACTCTAGAGTGGACATGGCCTCTCCCGTACAGAAGCACCGATGGAGAATACTGGGCAAGGAGAAGAGGGAGATGCGGGTAAAATGTAACAATGCCTTCAAGGGCCTCACACAGACACCAGCTCACAGGTACCAAGCACCTGCTGTGAGCTAGGCACTCCTCTCTGCTAGGGTCATTAGTGTGTGGCCACCTCACGCTGGCCCAGACAGAAGCTGGTGGATGTGCGGCAGGTGCAGGGTGCACACCCAGATTCCACTGCAGGAGATGCGCTCACCACAAGGCAGGACCCAGGTGCCGAGAGTGTAGGCAGCCGACCACTCACAGCTCTTAGAAAGAGCTGGCCTCTGGCCCAGTGAGAGAAGAGCTTGGAATAATCAAGGCTGGTGACAAAGCTGTCAAAAACAAGGTGGAGCAAGCAGCAGAGCTGGGGTGGCAGGCAGGGAAACTGAGTCATGAGCACTGTGGACATGGCTGGGATCCCTAGAGGCAAGACAGATGAGCTGGCAACATACAGTTCATTCCTCATTGTTGACCCAGATTGTGGCCGTGGCTAGCAGCATCAGCAGTCAGTAGGGAGTCACCAAAAGCACCAGTGCCCTGGCCCAGCCCAGCCCTGCTAACGAGCAAAATTGGGGCCTCCAGGGTTCTCATCCACTGAGCAACGTACTCCAAGGACGGGGATCCTGGTGCACCGAGCAACACAGTCCAATGACAGGGCAGAGGAGATGGAAGACCACAAGACGTCACGACTGTGACCAGCCTCTGCCCAATGCAGTTTTTGGAGCTGGAGCCGTGTCTGAAAGCCTGGTGTCTGAGGGAATGGCCTGCCTCGAGAGAGGAACTACTTCCAACACCCTGACAAGTCATGACAGTAAGCACTCTGGCACCCCCCGAGCAGGACCAACATTTATGGGTGACTGTACCCAGGAAAGGATGCAGAGCAACACTTTGAGAACCATGGACAACGGGCGGACAGTGACCCCACACGATGCAGACGCCCGTGAGTGGAGGTGTACACGGCCAGGTAACCTTGGCTCCACCTCTGGGGGCTCTGGTTGGTCCGGGGAGCTCCCTGGCCTCTGAATATGCAAAGGAAATGGATACGGATTAAAAACAGATCCAGACTCTGGTCACGTGGAAGACAGCAGGTCACTCATAGGCTCACACTGAGTCCTTGGCTGAAGGCCAAGGCCAGCACCGGGGGAAGAACACGTCACTGTCCCCACAGAGCCCTGGGCTGGACCGCATGGGTTCTGAAAGATCCTGTTTGCAGACAGCATGGGTGCTGTCAGAAGTACCAGCGTGCTAGAAAGACATTCAAGTCAACACGAAGGGACTTGTCACCCATCAAGCAAGAGGCTGCAGACATCAGATACGAGCAGAGCAAGGCAGCCCTACACAAAAGCAAGCTGCAACGGAAGTTTAGTTTCATAAAGTAGGGAAGTGCTTACACTGAGTATCTTTTTCTATTAAGAATTATGTCTATTTAGAATATCTAGATGTATACTTATTTCTATCTGGGTTGGCACCCAGGAATAAACATGTGGAAATTCTAGTTTGGCCAAATGATCCTGGCAGGAGGTACTAAAATGGAAAATAGGATGAGCTGGTTAGCGTAAGTCAGAGGACGGTGATGAGCACAGAAAACAGTAACTGGGTAGAAGACAGCCTAGGGCGTCACACAGAGCCAAGGGACAGAGACAAGGAAACACCACATGTTAAAATATGAATTACTCAATGTCCTGAAGAGACAAGTTACCTACAAAAACTAAATCTCTCATTAAAAATGAAACCTCTAAGAATCAAAACTCACAATAAAGAATATAAACATTTTAAATGATGATCATAGAACAGATCAAAAGACCCTAATGATATGCCGGTAGATTAGGTACTGTCAGTCATGGAAAACCCAACACATCACTCCTACAAAAGATAACAAGTTTCAAAGACAAAAATTCATAAGAAGGGAACTTACAAGTTTTCCGTTAAAAAATATCAGCCTCACATGGTAGTCTAGTTTTGAAATATACTTATCAATATAATCAGACCATAATCAGACCAAATTCAACTGGTCAAAAACCCACATCCTTTGTTCCCTTATTCTCATCGTAAGAATACCAAAACTCGGGAAGGAAAATACTGAAAGAGTAGGAATTATTTAGAATCATACTACACTAAGAAATTATTAAACTTAACCATAGAAATGATACATTAAGCCATAGACTTGATGTTTTAGAATAAGCTTCACTGAAAATACAATAAAAATTTTATAATCACTGCTTATTTGTATTTTATCAGCTGTTTAAGGTGTTTCAAACTTTTAAAAGACTCATACATACTAAATTTGTATTTATGGTTTAAAATTTTTCAAAAAATGTACTTAGCCAATTTTGAAATTAATGTTTCAATGCTCAAGAAAAATTGGGTTTCTAAATTTTGTTTTCTCTGCATTTAATGAAGCGAACATTAAACAAAGTATGTGTAGTTTTGAGTGATCTTTATGTCCCAAAGTCCTTCAGACAATTAAGGACTGAATCGTGTTACAAATGCATAATTCAGAAGAGAAAAATCTACACGAATGTCCTCCCGATGACTCCTGCTAGAATCCAAAGGAAGAAGTGATTTCAAAAGCACACAGAGAGACAGTGCAGCGCTGTCTCTTCCTTCCGAACATGGCGATTTGCTTGGTTTTAAAGACAAGTGCAGAGTCACAGCTTTGCAAGGATCACATTTCCACATCAACCGCGGGTGACGCGATGAGACATGATTGGCTGGCACATTCTTTCCAACCACACGGGTACAGCTGTGTGCAGGGACGTCCCTGAGAGGAACAGAGACTCGGAGGCACAAAGTGTTGGCCCAAAGAAAAAGGAAAATTCAAAGGTCGGCACTTCAGGAAGCTGCCTATGACCAATCACCCAATCTTCAGGAAAACTATGGAGTTGTAAGGGTGCCTCCTCTCGAAGGAAAAAGGATCAGTCACTCTCTCACGCATGAGGATAAACACAAAAGTGATAGCAGAAAACCACGATTTTGGCAAATTACCCCAAACGACCATAAATATTCACCATACTTGGCATGGCCTGGATGCAAATACAAAAGAAAAAACAGGAAAAGAGTTCATCTGCCTTGCTACGTTTATGGGTGCTGGTTTCCTGGCATTTGTTTCTGGATGAAGGGAAGGAGGGATTTAGGAAAGAATCTCTCTTCCATTAAAAAAAAGAAAAAAAAGATGAAAAAGCGGAAACATTACCGGGAATGTCAAATACCCCATTTGCAAAATTAAACTCAGGATTAACCCATGTGTCACAGGTGCTGGTGTCACACTGCCCTGAACTGCTCATCCAACACGCAGATAAAGCTGGTGCTGCACAAGCAGGTGGAGGGCTGGCGCTCGGAACGGCACCCAGTATTCTCACAGACCCCATGCCGAGCTCCTGAGGGCACTGCCTTGAGCTGGGGACAGCTGTCCACAATCACGGCTTTTTTCTCAGCTCTTCATCCCAGTCAAAATCTAATGCTTCGTCATCTAGTTCTGATAAAGAGAAGAGAGGATTTGGGGGAAGAATCAGTTTCTCGGCAGAGGCCTGCAGCTGAAAGGACTTCCGTTTGCTGCCAAGCCCCAGTGCTGAGGTTGTGTGAGGGGGGCTGGGGACTCCATTACCCCATCTCTTCCTTCCAGGAGGTGGCGGCGACTCTGACTGGGATTCTGCTGTGGGGGTGAAGGAGAACCTCGCCAGTGCGGCCAGCGTGCCGCTGTGGACCTTGCTGCCCTTAGTGCTGCCAGGAGCCTCCTCCTTTCGGGCTGGCTTACTGGGCAGATGTGCAGGGCCCGCCTCGTGCCCGGGTTCCAGTCCGGGGCCACGCTCCCTCTCCTTGCTGCACGACTCTTCCTGGCTTGGCTGCTGTGCGCAGCGCTCTGTCTTGCCCTGGGGCTGTTTGGAGCCTCTGTTTGCTGAGGTGGACGCCAACTGCTTGGGGCCCTTCACAGGCATGGCGGCTTCCCTCTTGGACCCTTGCTGAGGGGCTCCGGGATGGGGACCTGCCATTTCGGCTGCACCAGGGAACACGTGGCCGTGGCCCTTTGGGGAATGGGTCAGTTTTGACTTCTGCTTGAAAGTAAACTTTGCCAGCTTGGCCTCGGGGGACCCTACCATCTCAGCATGGTCAGGGGACTTGGGTCTCTTTCTGGCAGGCGTCTCTGAGGTTCCCTTTGGGCCAGGTGCACGAGTGGACTGCAGAGGGGAAGGGGCCCAAGGCTGGGCTGCAGCCTGGTGGCCAAGGCGCCTTCCCAGCCCCAGCCTGCCATCCTGGTGCTGCCTGTGTGGCCTGCCGGGGGCCCTGCAGGTCAGGGTGGAGCCCGGCTCCTCTGCAGCTGCAGCTGCCTTGGACATAGAATCTGCCTTTCTCACCTCTTTACCCTCCACACTGGGCGGCTGCAGGGTGCCACTGGTGGCTCCTAGTGATGGGAGCTGACCAGCTGCTAACAGGCCCCGAAGGCTTGGTCCACTCTTTCCCTTATAATGAGATCCGTTCTCAGACATTTCCAAAGCCATGTTTTCCTCGGCTGACTGGGGAGAGGCAAGAGCAGGGTTTCTAGGTTCTGTCTGCTGAGAGGCCACAAGGTCACCCCAGTCCTGGCTGTCATCTCCATACCCAGCTGAATGCTTTCTCTGCATGGACCCACCAGGCCCCCAATCAGGTAGGGGATCCAGAACTGGGCGTCCCCAGGAGCTGCCTCCAGGTGGCAGGGTGCACGGGCTACAGCTCAGCTCCTGCTGTGTTGAGGTCCTCAACTTCAGGTTGTCCCCCAGGGCATCTCTGGAGGACCGTGGACTGGTCTCCACATCTGCCTGCACTGCCTGAGGCTGGGATGGACACACACCCTCATTCCGCAACCTGACACAGACAGAGAAGGAAAACACCATGAGCAAAATCTGTCATAACCCTTCCCTCTCCTTAGTCCCCACGATGCCAGCAGAAGGATCATCCCAAGTGAATGTCAGGTGGACATTCCTGAAGCAGCAGAGGGAAGTACCCTTCTAAAATATCAGTACAGAATGCAGTGCTCTGATAAGGACTCTGATTCACCCTAAAACTGGGGCAAAAGAAAGGTAATGAAACTAGAGGGAAAAGCCTGCTGGTTCGCTTCAGACTGGAGGTCAGAGCAGACAGCTGTGGCTCAGTGCTGCCCAGCGAGCTGTGGTGCTGGCCGTCAGCAGCTCGTGTGCAGCTCAGAACCAAGGCAGCAGACGGGAGTTAGGACTCGCATCTCTGCCCAGTGGGTACCGGCCTCAGTGTGTCTGAGAGTCGCTTGCTCCAGAGTGCAGTCGGCTTGTCTGGGCCCTGCATGCGCACCTTCACGGTGGGCACCTGGGTGGCTGGGACACCCTCTCCCACAAAGAGGTCACTTGGATACAGAACCTAAACCTCTTTTCTCACTGAAGGAGGGATCTGTTCGGCCACACTCCTTCTAACTACACTGAACGAACTCAGAAGACCATCTTCGAACAGGCTGGAGCTCCCTGCTGTCAGGTTCCTCAGAAAGCCTCCGAGCACCCAGTCGTGGCCTCCTAAGACCCTGACTGCATGGACAAAATCTCAAGAAAAATCACACCCAGAAGCAGATAAGAAAACTCATCTGTAATTCAAGAGGCGTTTATTTGTTTAGTGGTACGGGGGATTCGATGTGGGGCCTCACATTGAGCTATATCCCCAGCCCTCTTGAGTTGTTTTTTTTGTTTTTTATTTTAATTTTGAGACAAACTCTCTCAGGTGGCCAGACTGGCCTAGAATGTGCCATCCTCGGTTCTCTGAGAGCTGAGATCACAGGCATGTACCACACCTGGCTGGCTCTGTTCATTCAGTTTAATTCTCCCTCAGAAATCAAGTTCTCTCATGTACAATTTCTGCTACCACACCCTCCTACAGGACAGCGCCTGCACGCTCTGCTTTGAGGTAGATGAGATGGCCACAAGACAGGGAGGTTGCTTTCACACAAAGTGCCAATTCACTGCAGCCTGCCACCCAGGTACTGGGAGGCTAAGGTCAGCCCTACTTCCTCAGAAGGCTGTGCTGACGTTCCAAATAAGAAACGGAATGCTGCCGGCTATCAGGAGGAAGCGAACAGGAAAGAAACAGCAGGAAGAGCATTCTCAAGGTTTCCACTCCAACACAGTCCCCAGTGCCCCTTGGCAGTACCCCCTTTGACGTGCACTTGGTGCCCCAGGCCTTGGCTGGAGGTCAGCCCAAGGACCAGCCGCTCGCTGGTCATGAAGATGTCCGAGCGGACAGTCTTGCCATTCCTCCCTCCTGCTTCTCAGGACAGACCCAAGTATTGAGGGGACAGATGACACTGGCGTTCAGGCCAGACTTCTGTAGGTAGAGAACCTGTGTCCTGGCTGAGTCCTGAGACGTGCCTTTGCACTGTCCTCCATGCTGTCCGCACTGCCACAAGGCACGAGAAGGCTGAGTGAGGGACATCATTCCCGGGTTGTCGGGCCGGCTGACCAGCGTGGAGCAGGGCAAGCCCTCTCCGGAGCCTGCCTGCGCCTGGGAGCCTGCAGATGGAGCACTCGCTGGGGTTTTCTTAAGAAGCCCCTGAGCTGCAGAGTGCGATTACAATGCCCTGCAGACAGGACAGCTAAAATTTTCACTTCGTTTACACTCTTTTGCTTCTCAAATGCCAAGGAAGGACTTCCTACTCCTTCCCTCTCCTGGTTTTCCTTCCTTACCTCTCCAGTCTCTGAAGCTCCTCACTCAAGAGGCTGTGCAACTCCAGCTTCTCCAGGATGAGTTCGCACTGCCTCTGGTACTGTGCCCGGGGGTCTTCCGGAAAGGCAGTGTGGAGAGCATTCACCCCTCCTAGCAGCGCCCCTCCCTGCAGAGGCAAGAGAGCAGGCAGAGTCCCGGGGCAGCCGGACCCCTGGGGACCACTCCTCCCGCCGGGCTGGGGTCAGCCCTCACAGTCCGCCCCAGTCAGTCCCCAGGTCCCTTCTGTCCCCCAAGCTCTGGGTGTCAGGGCCTACTCCAGGCAGCTACACCGTCACGGTTGAGACCCGGTCCCAGGTGTGCCCAGAGCCGGTGCTTCACGCCAGCATTCAGAAACGAGCAGTGAGTCTCCCCTGCAGGGTCCACCGTGTGCGTAACTGGCAGCAATGCTGGTAAAGCTTGCAGTCAGGGTACACGTGTGCTGCACCGAGCGCCTCACCTGCATGGAGGATTCCATCACCGACACCACCGTGACGGCGTCTTCCAGAGTCACTGTGTCCCGGAACATCAGACGAGCATGCGCTACGAACATGGGACGCACCGGATTTTAGGAATGTCTGAGGCGATCAATGTAATTCTGTACCCGACGCCCCTCTTTTAAAATTGGATTTATGAATGCGCTACTTACACTAAATTCATTTCACTAGATAAAGTTCAAAAGCCCACATTCGGCTGGCTTTACAGTTTTCTGCTAGTAACAGGTCTAAACTTTCCACACAGCCCATGCAATGTTGTGTATTTATATGAAAAAGTACTCTAGACTCTAGAAAGTAGAGAGGCTGTATACACGCACATTTAACATTCTGTAACTTGCAATCCTCGCCTTTTAATCTATTGTAGAAACATACAAAACTAAAACTCATTTTTGATCTCTGGCACTTCTTTTTATCTATAATTTATGAGCTTCTGGAAGCTATCGAACAAACAAGCCTGAATTTTGGGTATTTCTTGCGTTAATATTAGCTGTAAATTCTTTGAAAAAATGAGGTCTTTTTGCTTTATAACACTTTTTATCAAGCTTATATAATTTCATCACATGATTCATTCAGTTCGTGTTAAGTTTTTTGGAATTATTTGAATGCAGGCTAAAATGCAGAAGCCAGCCTTAGAGGGCCGAGACGCGCGGACGCAGGCGCGCCCAGCAGGTCCGCGCCACCTCGGCGACGTGAGGGAGGATCGCGCTCCCAGCAGCCGGCCGCGCGGGCACCGTTCCGGGGAGAAACTCCCGCTCCGCCCGCGCCCGCTCGGCTCGCACCGGGCCCGGCCCACCTTCTGCCAGGCGGATCAAGCTCTCCAGCAGGCGGATGGTCGTGCGGGCCGCGCTGCGGGCGCCGCTCTGCCTCTGCATCTGGTAGTAGCGCAGGAGAACCTGGTTGCCGGCGTCCGACAGCGCGGGCTGCAGCGTCCTGATGAGGCAGAAGTAGGTCTTCATCTTCTCCATGCTCCACAGCTTCTCGGACTCGCTCGGGTAACCTGTGTCGGGCCGCGAATTGTAACAAGCGAACACGTCATCCTAGAGGGCTGCCAGGCCTCCTACTCACTCTGAAAGCTGACCTCCAGGGTCTGTGGCTGCTGAACTCTGGACCATTCGGTCTGGAAGGAGCAGTCTCAGGCTCTGGACTTAACTAAGCAGGCTTCCTCGGGGCTCAAATCATCCAGCAGCTCTGGTCTGCGCCCTAGTGGAGTGCGCGGGGACTGTGTCTACAGAGGCTGACAGCTGGAGATTTCCTCCTCACCCCTCACAACTCAGTCTGGTTTGTGTGTGCACAAGCTGAGTGCTAATGTGGCATCACCAGGTCACCTCCTCTCGCCATGAGGACACCTGCATCGGTGGTATCCACAGGGCAGGTGGAGAGGCCCCTTCCGCTTCTGTTTGTTGAGCTGGGCCTGCTAACGACCTCTCACCGCCTCTGGCTAAGTATCCCTCAGTTCTCTGTAAGAAGGGCACATTTTCGAGGAAAATTTCCTTTATACAGATCTAACTTTTCCTTGTTACTTTGAATGGTTTTCTTTACATACCTTTATTCTCTAAGATAAAGGAGGAAATGACGCGATCCCAGTCCTCATTCTTGGTATCGAGCAAAACCAGGATCAGGTCGAATCGACTGAGAAGTGGGCTGCCGAGGGCGATGTTCACTGACACAGACTCCTGGGGGTCATACTGGCCTTTGGGGTTGGTGGCTGCCAGGATGGTGGTTCTTGTGTTCAGCTTACACACGAGGCTGCCAGGAAAGAGGTCAAGTTCATGAACTGCAAGATCAGACCTGTTAGTAAAATAGGGCTATGCTGGCACCTTGAGAATCCAGAGCAACTCCTGTGAGAGACAAAGTGGAATGATGCAAGGAGATACCTACCATGAACAAGTTCACCAAGAAAGCACATTGAGACTAGTTTTTCTGAGGAGAAGAATTTGTAATTGTTCAATAAGCACTTTTTTATATACTGGGGAATAAAGCTAGGGCCTGGCAATGGCAAGTGTTCTACCAATGTGCTACATTCTCAACCCTTTATTTTTCTACTTTGAGAGAGGGTCTTGCTAAATTGCCTAGCTGGTCTTGAACTTAACAATTCTGCTTCAGCCTCCTGAGTAGGTGGGATTATGGTGCCTGGCTCAGTTAGTGATCATTTTTTATCCTCTTACAACGAGCAGACCCCTCTGCTAAGTGCCAAGAGGCCTAGAACATTCAACCAAACAGCAGTGTGCTTAAGGATCCTGTAATCCACTAGCTCCAGTGTAATTTAGGGAAGCAACACGAGGTTCTGTTAGCATAAAGTTCCCAGGAACGAAGGACAGTATGTGTTTGTCTGTGATGGAAAAGGTGATCAGAGAAGCATTAGAAAGCCCCTTCTGAGCTGCAACCTCAGGGCGGAAGTCTGGACATTTCTAAGCAGAGGGAGATACATCCTTGTGGAGGGTGGCAGATGAGATGATTTTAGGGAATGGTGAGTGGCTAACACAAAAGCCTTCCCCACACTCACTTATTTTGTTTTGATTTCTCTAATTACAGGGGAAGGAAATTGGGAAGTCTGATTTAGCATAGAGTTTCGGGCCACCTTGAAGCCTGTCGTGGTGGGCCGGCACATACAGGAAAGCGCTGGTGGCCAGGGCAGAGGGGAGGAGAGGCGCGGAAGTCCTGTGTGGGGCAGTGCGGGAGGAACCTAGACTGTGCTTGCTCTTCAGCTGGTCAAGGTCGACCAAGTCCTCAGATAACACTGCTGGTTCACTGACAGGCACAGAGATGTGTCTGTGGATGTGCCCGGTTTTGGTTACTGGGAAATGGGCCCCTCAGGGGTCTGAGGCCTGTGATGTCACCACACCTGTGCTGCATCTGTTAATCCCTGATGTTCCAGCTGCCTTCAGCAGCCACTTCCTGCCCTGAGGCTGACTGAGTTCAAGAATCTTCGCGGCAGATAGCACAAAAAAGACACTGCATACAAGAGAAACAAGTCAGGTGATTTTACAGAAACCTAAATCCTTTTTAAAAAATTAGTGAGAGGGAAAAATTCTGAATAGACAAACCATATCTGATAACGAATGTGCCAAAATAAAGGCAGTTGTTTAGGACTGGGAACCCCCTTTGCTGTAAGAACAATGTAATAAATTGTTTCTGCTCATCCCACAAATGCACATTGAACCCACATGCAGCTGAAATGACTTGCACTTAGAAAAAAGGGGTATCTCTCCAATGCTGGCAATGAAATAAAAAAAAAAATCATAGGAAATAATATTTTAAAAATTATTCTCAGTGGTGGGTAAATCTGGTAGGCTGTTCTTCCTCTCTCTGGTTGACAGATACTTACAGGCCATCTCCTATGTGTAACGTAAAGACGTGTACTGGAAATACAAGAAGGCCAATCAGTGCACGGCAGAGCCATGGAGGACAGGACGGGAGGCTCAGCAGAGCAGGGTCAGGCAGAAGCTGGGCAGGGCCAGGAGGGAGACCCGGGACATAATCTAAACGTGCTCCATGGTGTGAAAAGGAAAACAAAGGCACAAAGACAAAGAAGGTGGTACATTATTTCTGGCTACTTTGGAAACAAAGAATCAAGTTTAAAGGAAGGGACTAAGGAAGATCTGGATGCAAAGAAATCAGGCTGCCTGCTTGCAGCCCTCAGAAATGCCACAGTGAGAGGCAGGGGAGCAGCTGAGGGATGAGTCAGGCAGGTCCACCCACCAGAGGCAGGGAGGGATGGGCATGGTGACGAGGGGTCTCCAGGCATCTGAGAGAGGGGAAGGCTGTGTGCAACTCTGGAGCTGGCAGTTCTGCAGTAAAACATCGCGGCTAAAAGCTCAGCGGGGCTCTAGGAAACAAACAGAAGCATACTCATATGTGCACACGAACTCTGATCTTAAGTACCGTGTGCACAGTGATAGCTCAGTGAATGACTACTGAATGAGTGAATTCATGAATTAGTATAAGGCAACTCATTTTACAACCCAAGCTGAACTCTACTTGCTTCAATTATATTAATAATTACCATATTTGTAATAATACCAAGCATGGTATTAAGCTTACATGGATTATCCCTGATCGCCACAGAAATCGGAAAGGTAGGTATATTACCACAAACTCAGAAATAAGGAAACTAGAAATCCAGATTCACCCCTAGGTGACACGGAAGGGCTGAGACCCGCAGAGCTTGCATTGTCCAGTGCTCTGCTCACAGCCTGCCTGTTCTCTGGGCTGCAGCATTTCAGATGATTCCATCTGATGATTTGAGTACCTGTTTGCTTGCCTTGTTTTTTCCCACTAAATTTGATCCTTTTTGAGGGACTAACTTACTGCTATTATCTTCGCATTGTCTGGCACCTATTAAATGCTCAGGAAACATATACTAATTAAATAGTAAATTAAAAGATTATTTACTTAATATATAAAATTCAGAATTACTTTATATGCACAGGCTTCAACAGTCATAATCAGTGATGCTGATTTTATATATATATATATATACACACACACAAAATTTTTTTTTGTGCCTTAACTTTGAGTAGAAACACTGTGGTTTCTGGAAAAGCTAGTTTTGCATTTATTTGATCCACATGTTTAAACTTGTCTACAAACACCGTGGTGATTTTTATAAACATCATAACGTTAGGTTGCACAAGTCAGTTTGACCGGTGCAGACCCTCCAGAGTGCCTACTACCCACATCACGCAGTTTATGGGCGACCCCATTTTGACTCCTGGCCCCCACCCCGTATCTGCTGTTGCTTCCAACTCCGCTCCAGCCAGGGTCATGGCTGCCGCATGTACCAAACCTTGTATCTTTCCCTGGGAAGACAGCAAGATCACATTTCCCACCACTCACAGTTAAGGTGGGCAGCAATGCCCAGTCTGGACAAAAGAACGAGGATGAAAAAAACACACCCCTCCAGATCCCACCCTGATCGTTTCCAGTGCATCTGCTGCATTTCTCTCTCTGTCTTTCAGCACAGTAGAGAAGATGCAGCCCCGGAAGGAGAAGCTACATGAGAGACGGAGCCTAGGCCGGGATGATCGTGGGGAGCAGGGCACCCCACCCCTACATGTCAACCTGTGACTCGAGCACGAGAAACTTCCCCTGGAAAGGTATACAAGGCAGAGCTGAGCACAGGAAAGAGCTGGCACTGTTCCCAAGGTAAAATCAAAGGTAGTAAAGACAGCTCTGCAATGTGAGCGGGTGAAGGGCGGGGGGAAAGCTGCCAACCCCAGATAATAAAAGGAAGCCCGAGAAAGGCCGGGTGACAGAGGATCCACACAGGTTCTCAGCTGCATAAAGAGGTGGGGACTGTGGGTACAGTCTTCTGCTGTAAGGAGCCTCAAACAGCCATGGTGAAGTAGTGATGTATGAATAGGGCGTGGCCTGACCTGACTGGGAAGATGGACATAACCTTGGGGAGTGGCCTTGACCTGACGTCAGCCTGGGGTGGGAAGTTCCAAGGGCCCCTCTTCTCACAGGATCAGAAAACTCTCACCGAGACTAGAATCCAGATAAATATGAATGGCGCCAGGAGCTCTGCCCTTTTTTCTTCCTACTGCGCCTCTAGGGAAGGAGCTCTCCCTGCTCTCTCTCATGGAAGATGGTATCTGCATACCCAGCCCCGAGGCTATCATGCCTTTTTGTGGTAACCCCTACCGTGCCTTTTAGGCCCAGTGCACATTTGGCTGTTTCTGTCGTTATGCTCAATTTTCCTTTTCTTCTTCTTTTCTTTATAATTTTAAATAAAACTTTAGAGCTACTTTTGGTCCCCCTCATTCAATTCTTTGCTTGAGGAGGGGAAGGAGCCAGGAATATCAGAACCCACCCGATACAGTAGGACAGGCCACGCCGTGTCTCCAGCAGCCCTGGACACAGTGACCCCAAGTGTACGTAGACAAAGGAGTGCAGCATGTGGTCTGTACATAACATGAAAATTATCCTTAAAAGGAAGGGACTTTCAACACATGCTGTAACAGTGTATAGTAATCGAGTTCATGAAATCAGAAGTAGAAGGGTGGGCGCCAGGCCTGGGAGCAGGCGCCTGGAGCTATTTAGTGGGTATGGAGTTTCAGTTGTAGAAAGGAGTTCTGAATACGGGTTGCACAATAGCGTGACTATACTTAACACAAATGAACCACACACTTAAAATGACCAAGAAGGTAAGTTTTAGGTTTTGCATTTTTATCACACGTAGGCAAACAGAATGAAGGCTCTTGCGGACTGGATGTTTGGGTCCACCCCTCCACCATTCATGTGTTGAAGTTCCAACACCCACCGAGATAGTGAGGGGAGGTGGAACTTTTGGGAGCCCCCGCAAGGGCTTGGGGTCTGACACACACATAAACGGAAAAGGACCTTTCATTGTGTCCAGCTGCCGCTGCTCCGTGGCAGTCGGCCCGCCCTGACTCTGACACGGCAAAGTCTCTATGGGAGGCTCTAGCCTCTAGCTGTGGCAAACCCGACCGTGGTGTGTGGTCTCCTCGCCAAAGGAACCAGGCCAAGAAGTAGCCCTCACTGTAAGTGTCACACACCACAGGCCGGTGACGGCAAACCTTCCAGACCGCTCAGTGCCATAAACAGCCCGCCACGGCACGCGTGCTGTAGGCTCACCACTGCTGTCACAGCCTGCTTGACATTTCTGTATCAACAGGGCCTCAGTCAAAACAAACCAAACAAAAACTGCCTAAAAGCACAAGAAAGAATAAGAAATATCCTATAAACTATACACAATGAAAGCCTGTTAGTGGTATTTCCAATGCGTTGTGTATTTCTTGGTAATCTTAAATGCTAGGAACATAATTTTCCCTCACCTTTTGTTGTTGTTTGTTTGTTTCTGCAATGCTAGGAATCGAACCTAGGGTCTCACACATTTCCCCCACTTTTTAACAAGGGAGAAAAATTCAAAAATTACCTTTAATATCAACATCAACTCAGTGAGTTGTAACATGGCTCATAAGCAGCGGGACAGAAAAGAGAAAAGGGGCGAGTGTGCTGACCACATATCCATCCAGAAGGAACAGAACTCCCATTGCGCAGGACTTGAACACTGGCTTTCGCAGCCCGTGGGCACACTCCTGAGACAGACAGGGAGCGGGCCGATGCTCCCCAAGAATGCCTGCTGACCTCTCTCGTGCCTGCCTACCAGGCTCCTTGTGGGCCACAGGTGCATCAGGCCCCGACGGCTGCTCTGAAGACACTTGCTGTGGCCACAGCGGGCCTGCTCGCAGGCCCACCCAGGTGACCCCTCTGTTCTGGGCCGCTCTGGAGGTCACTGCCATTCTGCAGCTGCCTCATCCAGGTCTCATCGATGACCAAACAGGAAGTCCGACCCTGCACGTGTGGGTTGCTGCCTCCTTTTACACTCAGCCGGGGTGCTGTTCCCCCATACGTGTGGCCCACGTCCCAGGAAAGCCTCCCTCCGCATGGCTTACTCTCGTCTGTTGGTGATGCACGCTGGACTGCACACCAAGAGCTAGTGACACTGAGAGTGACCAGCAGCTGGGCCTGGTGACACTGAAGGTGGCTGACAGCAGAGAATGACAGACAGCAACAAGAGAAAGCCAGGACCCACCATCTCCCATGGCCAGGAGAGGTCCTGAGGTCTGCTCTGCATGGCAAGCAGGATGCCAGCACTAAAAGAGCTGACAGTCTGGGCAGTGAATTCTAGGCTGCCGTGCTAAGAGCACCACACTTCCCAGGGTGTGACTTCTGACAAATTGAGCAAGAGCCCTCAGCTGACCAGCGACAGCTCCAGAGGACAAGGACAGACCGTGCTGATGGTCATCAGCAGGAGCAAGAACCAGTCCTCGTCTGCTTTCCATCTTAAGAAGCCAGACTAGCTGGTGACGCTGGACACCTGCAGGAAACACTGCTCAAGCTAGAGCAGTCACCGTCTTAGCGGGCTGCCTAGAATGCCCTCTTCCTCTCCCTCAACTGGAGAATGACATGGAGTAAGTTTTCCAAAGAATAAAATTTAGAGTATGCTGTGTATTTTTATTTTGATACAATTCATAACGAAGCATTCCTCTTTCACACTTAACGCTCTCTGCTACTAATTAAATCATGTTTCACTGCAAGTCTCTAGAGACATTTTTGTCAGAGTTTTGCATTTGGCAATTTACTACACACTTTACATTAGGAAGATTAACAGGCTTCTAATTAGGGGCAATGAACTTAAGATTCTGAAGCTGCCAGCCAAAATGAGGTAAGTTATTGTTGGAGGCAGATCCAATTATTTTTCATACACGATAGATTAACACCAAATAAATGGTATGAAAGATGAGCCACCGGGGAAGCTGATGCGTGTCTTCAGTGGTTCCTAACACCGAGCAGGTGACAAGTAGGCCCTGGGGACCAGGGGCACACCCACCTGCTGAGGAAAGCAAGAACAACACGGAGTCATCCTCGCTTTTCTGTAAGTGATATTTCTAAATAAAAGTTAAAATGTTTCTAAGACAGTTTAGATGGAGGAGAAAATCCTATCACTGGTGGTAGCTGCAATCTAGGGAGAAACTGTAAAAACTACTGCAGAGCGATAGTGTGCTGATCGGCCAAATCTGTCTCACGAGTACACACAGCAAGCACCGCCCAGACCCCACCACCCTCTCTGACTCTCTGAAACCTACTGAGCTCGAGGCCCCTTCTATGGAGACAGGTTCATGAGTGCAGGAACCCCGACGGTCACAGCTCAGTGTGCTGGCAGGAGGCGATCACGAGGGTCCGATCACTAGGACTGGAGAGCGTTTCTCGCTGATGCTCTTCCTTTGTGCTCTGCTTTCTGGCCACCCTGAAGTGGGTCGCTCTGCTCTACCAGGCCCTTCTGCCATGAAGTTTCTGCCTTGGAGCCAGCTGACCATGGACTGAAACCTTGGGAACCACGAACCAAATTAAACTTTTCTTCCTTTAATTTGCAGGCATCAGGCATTTTCACCCAGCAACAGGAAAGCTAATATATTTGGTTGATGACAGGTTCTTTGGTATATTCCTTAAGTGATTTCCTTGTCCTCATTATAGTTCTAGACAGGCCACAAAGTGAACCTCACCAAGCACATGACCCCATGGCTCCTTCTGAGTAAACTTCCATTTAGGGACAATGGATCAGACCAGAGACTGGTACCTGACCCAAGGGCCGTCAATCCATAAACTAGCCAGGGGCCAAGGAGCTGTTTCCTTCATAAGTCTTTTAGTAAGCATGATAGTATCTCTCTGGGCCTCTCTTGAAGGCATTTGAAATCGTGAATGAGTTTAAAAGACTCATAGACAGGGGCTGGGGATTTAGCTCAGTGGCTAGAGTGCTTGCCTTGCAAGCACAAGGCCCTGAGTTTGATTCCCAGCAGCAAAAAAAAAAAAAAAAAACCAAAAAAAACCCAAAAAACCTTTACAACTATTACCATATTACTCAAGATATCTCGACAGACATAATGGTCAAAAGAACCAAGAAATGCATATAGCCAGAAGAAACTGCAAAAACAGACATTCCCTACAAGAACACTATTACCTATCTTAATGTAACACCCCACAAAGAAGACATAAAACCAACACAGAACACAAACCAAGAGGGGCAAATTGCATGTGTATACAAAGAAAATGACAAGACACAGAAGCAAAACACAACCCCAGTTCCCCAGCACACCCAAAACAAATACAGAGGACAATGATATAGAGGAAATTGAAAGACACCCAATCAAACTCTCAGACATGATAGCAGCAGAAGTGGAAAAGCAGTTAGGCACAGCCATAGAGAACATCAAACTAGAAACAATGGTCCAAGTCAAAAAAGAGATGACAAGCATAATCAAGGATTTGCTCAGTGAGTTCAGGGTAGACACAGATAAAAAAAA
>PVJO010002213.1:88773-149285 GCA_004026905.1 Hystrix cristata | reverse complement strand
AGAAGTGGCTCTGGAGGCAAATAGCCCTAATAGGGCTTGTAAAATATGCAGAGATAGAGAGGAGCTGAGCTACACAGTTCTTTGCATGAATCTTATTCCAGTGGCTTCTCCCCTTAGAATGAGAAGTGAGGTTTGGATCTAGAATGTTAGTAGTTGTTAGCTCCCAGGATTTGTCCTGAAGTTGACTGATTTTAGGACTAACTTTTGTGGGTGCAGGACTAGTGGGATTGAAGTGATGATCTCTTGGTTGTAACATTGATTATTATTTAAGATAAACATTCACCTACATATAACAGAGCGCTCAAACAACAGTTATTTAAGTAAAATAGACTTTATTTTCCTTTCCTATAATAGTCAACAAGCAAGAGGTCCAGAACTGGTATGGAGTTCTGTTCCCCAAAGTTGTCTCAAGACCTAGATCCTTTTATTTGCTTTCCTCTGTCTTTAGGGTATTGCCCTCATATGAATGATTAAAATGCACCCCCACCCTAGTCCATGATCCAGAAAAGAGGATAGAAGAAAAAGGAAAAGGGGACCTTTACCATTTAAGAACACAATCTGGAAGTTGAATGCATTGCTTATGCTCACATTCTCCTGTCCAGAGCTTGGCTGTATGACTATGCGTAGCTGCAAGGGAGCCTGACAATACAGCTCTTATTCTGTGCCATGTACACAGGAAAAAAAAAAAAATGAGTTCTTTTAGTTTGAAAAATGGTTGTAGGAATGGATACTGAGATACAAGTAGCTGACTTAGCAAGGGTGTTTAATGACTATGCATCGCTATGCTACTATTGGGAGTTCTGCAAAACTGGTCTCCATAACAGAGGTACATGGCCAAGGTTGACAGGCATGGGGTCTGCAGGAGGAGGCATGTATAGCACTTTAACACTGCTCTTATTAGTATTTATTTTTCTCAGAGATGGTGATTCCCATTTACACTGACCACTACAACACCTTGAGGATATTAAGTTGAGAAAAGTTGGTCTAGAATGTTCTAAGTACCCCAAAAGGTCATTCCCACAGGATTTCAAGCCATATCCTAGGTCTCAGAGTTCTCTAGAGTCTGGGGACAAGAGGAAGAAACAGAAAACAAAAACTTTCTAACCTAAACTCCATTCTTTACTTCACAGTCCAACCAACTTACCTCGCTCTTATGTATTTTTCTGTTTAACTATACTTTGGACTAAAAGTATAGTTTTTACGCTTCTGATAAGGCATCAGAATTGAAATGCTCATAATTTAGAAAATAGAGATGAAATGATATATAACATATCTAATGCCGTAATGAGTCATTTTCTTATGTGGTAAGAAATGGTCTTAACTATGTTTTTTTCCAGAAAACAATCTAAATTTAAATTGAAAAATAAAAAGCATAAATGAGATCCAATAATTCTGAAGAAAAAAATTATAATGCTTTAAAATTCACAGACTGTATCTGCATTACTCTTTCTCTTGGTCCTTTCTTTATGCACAGACGAAGAAATAGAAACACAGAGACGAAAAATGATTTGTCCCAATGGGCACAGTTAAGAAGTACTAGGAACAGAATTAAGACCAGACTTTGGTCTCTTCACTACACACAACTGTTTTCCTATATTTGCTTACTTTCTAGCTGCTGAATAAAAATCAATCCCTGAGACCTGAGCCATTTCATCTCACGACGCAAATTCCTACCAGGGCAGCAAGCAAATGGTCACCACACTAGTCTCTGTGCCCGAGCTTCTCTTCTTCCTCCCTCTCTCTATCTCTTATTGAAAGTCTATAATAAATCAGATACTGTCCTAAGTACTGGGGACGATTTAGTAAATAAAACCGACAGGATCTTCATGAAATTTTGTAGATTCTAGTTGGAGCTACAAAAAATTAAATCATAACTAAACATACAGTATTTTCACAGTGTGATAATACCATGAAGAAAACTTAATCAGAGGAACAGACTGGACGATGGTGAGGTGGGAGAAGTCTATTTTAGCTGGATTGTCAGGGATGGTAAGTGATACAGAGGCAGAAACCAGCATG
This sequence comes from Hystrix cristata, assembly GCA_004026905.1. Taxonomy (NCBI): domain Eukaryota; kingdom Metazoa; phylum Chordata; class Mammalia; order Rodentia; family Hystricidae; genus Hystrix; species Hystrix cristata. Next base: position 147,266 of record PVJO010002213.1, on the reverse strand, counting down.
AAGGGAAGGGGTAAACCATGCAGCTCTTTTGCGAAAGAGCACCCCAAGTGATGGGAAAGCGAGTAAATAACATGCTCAGCACAGTCACAGAGCTACCAGGTCATTAGTGCCAGAGTATAAACAAGGCTTCTAAAAATTGTTTTGTTTTGTTTTGTTTTGTAATGTGGGAGAGGTTAGCTAATTTAAGACACAGATTTTTTGAATAATTGAGGGGATTGCATTCTCGACATAAGTGGAGAGATTCGGACCAGAGGAGGCACAGGCCATCTCTGGCCCAGAGGGTTGGTGAAGAAGACCGGAACAGATGCAAGAGGGTTGGTAGATTTGGTGGGAAAATGAGTTTGTTCTTTTCCGATTGGTTTTATTTTGTTAGTAAAATATCAGATGAAGTCAGTGAGGTGGGGTGAGGTTAGGGAAAGACCAATGGTCTTCTAATGTGGTGAGAAAGTGAATCTACTGGCAAACACAGGAGGGCTGCTGGGCAGGGCTGAGGGCCCTGGTGAAGTCTCCAGTGTTAGGGTTATGTGAGCTCAGTCATCAAAACTGTACTATTTCCCCAGCTGACATTTGCATGTTAGTGAGGTCTAAGCAGAAAGGTGAGTTTAACCAGTAGAAAGCTATTGCCCAGCCCATTCTGATCTATTCGTCCTTTTTCACCCAGTTTAATGCCCCCAAGAAGCTAATATTTATGCAGTGGGTCAATGAATTCCTTGGCTTTCAGGTGGGATTTGGCCAATGACAGGCACAGGGAGGAGACTAGAGGGCAGGAGACAGAAATCATTTGCTTTTCGTTCACCTTCCCGTTCTCTCTCCAACAGGTCCTGGTTGGAAAATATCTCTCTATGGAGGCTTCAGCTCCTGTTGGGCCTCTCCATCAATAGCTGTTGTTTTTTTATCTTTGGTTCCTGGAAACCACTCATTATTATTTCAGGTTCTGCTGTGAACCTTGGGGGTACTTCCTAGGTCTTATTATTTTCTCTTTGTCTGCCTATTGTTTTAGAAACCATCTCTTTGTTACCATCTTCTCTCTTTGTTTCATCAAAGTAAGTACTCAGTTATTTAAAACGTGGTTGGGTGAGGTCAGGGATACCTCACAGAGGGAGAGATGCACAGGTATTTGTTGGTATGCAGGGGAGAGACTATGTCGGATTAAGGACTCTAAGATAAGTAAAGAAAGAAATAAGGACACGAGGAGGGTGGACAGACTGAGAAAGTGGCAAAGTACATAGGTGTGAAGTCCCAAAAGGGTCAAGTAATTTGAGGGATTTGGGTACTAGAGTGAGTGAGCTGAAAATTCAGACAAGTCTCAGAGAGTGCAGTGCTTAAAATAGAGCATTTGTGATTAATGCAGTTATTGACAACAGCAATATCTGGGTCAGTGCTTTCCAGCCCTGGCCTTTATAGTGAAATGACCAGGAGAGATGGTAGAGATACTGATGACTGACTTTGCCTCCAGAGATTATGACAGTAGTTGGTCTCGTGTGAGTCCTGCACATTATAATGCTTAAAAAACTGTCTCAAATAATTCAGACATGTGGCCAGAGTTGAGGATTGCTGGCTAGAGCATGAGCAGGGAAATGCTTGACTGAGCTGGACAGAAGAAAATGATATTTAGCAACCAGAGCTCAAGGCTTGGAGAGGCCAGGAGGTGGGAAGGATCACCTGTGTGAAGCCTGCCGAGGATGATGGTAGAGAGAGCGGTCGAGAGAACTCAGTGAGTCAGACACTAAGACTGGGGATTGATGGATCCTGGAAAAGTCTGGGGATTGTAGTTTCTCTGAGCCAAAGATTTCTCCAGGCAGCATAGGGTCAACGTGCAGGAGCAGGGTTTCTTCTTGGTAAACTTGTCTTTGGTCTCCCCCAAATCCATCTCCATCTTCGGTTTTCACTGTTCGCTTTTAGGATTGCCTTTTCTCATGTATGGTGTTTGGGGAGCCACATTTGTCTCAGAGTCTCTACAGTGTCTTTCTCAGACCCAATTCTCTTGATTCCTTGACCTTTTCTAATATTTAACTTTCTTGCTTTACTCATCAAAAAAATAACAAATTAAAAACCTGCTCCTTTGCCCTGCTGTCCCAGGAGTCTCCTAGGGATGAATAAATTCCAAAGGCCCATTCATAGATCACACCAGCTGGTATTTATAAGGGGCTTCTCACATTTTAACAAATAAAGTAGGACAAGCAGGCACCCCAAATCATTCAAATCCTCTTTACATCCAGGACCTTGCTTGTACACTGCCCAGTGTGTAAAGAGAACAGGACATTTTAGCTCTGAGTTTTACCCTTTCTTGCATTTTCTACATGCATGCCATCGTACGGCCATTTAAATCAAATCTTCTCTATAGCTGAGCACAAAACCTGCACATTTCTGGTTTTGCTCTTTCTGAAGATAATTTCTGCTGTTTAATGAGATCTGAGAATGAAGTCAGGCATGAGCTGGAGAAAGGTCACAGTGTGTGCTCAAAGGTATATTAACCACTCGGAGCTGACATCAGTCTCCTTCCAAGAGGACAAAATTAAGCAGCAAACAGTAAATACGTTCAATGGCACTTTATTGCAAGTAGGACCATTTACAGTGAAACAAGAATATGAGAATGGTTTCAAAGAGAAAATGGGAGTGCTTACAAATAGGACACATCTTACCAGTTAGAGTGGGAATGTGATTGCAGTCAAGGTTAATGGGGAAACAGTTAATGAAGGGTACAGATTCCAAAGCTGTGTGATGCCATATTGTATCTCACAAAGGTAATTAATACTACAGAGTCTGGCTAAATGGACACATTATACACTGCAGACAACTTGAAATTCTGCACACCGTATAGAGAGGCTCCTCTGGATGCTTTATGACTCACCCTAGTCCCGACAGGGTGACATTAGAGGCCATGTGTTCCCTCCCTCTTCATCATGAAGTCAGTGAGAACACGGGCAGGGAGCAAAAAGGAGGGTGTCAGCCCAGACTCAGTCCCTGGGAGGTGGCATGTGACCTTGGACAAGCCGCTTCTCACTCCTCCTAGACTCGATTTCCTCATCTGTAAAATGAAGAGCTCGAATCAAATAATCTGCGTGGTCTTTGCTAAGTTAGAATTTTGAAATTCTCTGTATTTCATTACCGTACCGCTGTTATCACTCAACTCCTGTGTGATTGTGTGAAGACGGGTGTATCTGGGTAAAAGTCAGATCCAGCAAAGGACGTGGATGGATGTTTGCGTATATTGACTTGTTTATGACACATAGGTGTGCTTAGGAGTCAATCTATATATTCTGTTGTTTTTTTTTAATGACACACCCTTAAAGGTATGTGTTAAAAAGCTTTTCATCTCTCTGTTGTATCATCAATGCTCATGTTTTTTCAGTCATTCTTTTTTTTTTTTTTCCCTAAAGGGTGAGCTAGCAAGACTGAGGTTACCTTCAGAATTAAAATGGTTAGGATTAAAATGAACTTGAGTGAAAGAGCTTCTTAGCTCTGTTAGCTGCAGGATTATCTGTCCCTATAAAGCAACCTCTTTGTCTCGTTTTGTTGCTCTGAACGCCCCAGGTGGGAGAACAAGGCTAAGGCTCAACATTTTAGTGCACGCAAGGAATGAATGGGGATCACATTTCATCTTTTACATTTGCCTGTCTCCTTCGGCTGTCTGGTAAGTCCCCTCCTCACCTACTTGAGTAGAGGGGCTTAAAAGTAGGGCATTTGAACATGCTGGTTTTCGTCCCAGTGATTATTGTATTGACAGGCTTCACTGCAGTGGCTTTCTGTCTGTGTTCAGCCTGTTTGTAGGTGGCATCCTTAGGGCAGATTCCATTCTTATCCTGGCCTCAGAACTCACTCGTGGGTGCTTTTGAAAATTCCCAGGTGCACTTTGTTTATTCCTCTCTTCTGTCCTCTCTTGAACTTTCCTGACTTGTCCTTCCTCTTCCTTTGCCCCTCGAAAAGGAAAAAACAAAACAAAACAAAACAAAACAAAACAAAACAAAAAAACAGCTAAACCCCTTTGGAATGCCTGACCATAGAAGTTACTTATTCCTGCTCCATGTAGAGAATCACAAAACTGCCTTCTTGTTATAAATGAAGTTGCTTTAAAAGGCTGCCTTTGAGTGGAAGAGGCACAGTAAGTGACAGCTTTATAAACTAAGTCTCCAGGTCTTACCTCCCTCCATGGACAATGGAGAGTGGGGAGCCTTGAAGCCAAGTTACCTCATGACATTGACAGCTATAGAATCGCACTTATTGATTGTGCTGTAGGAGTGAATGTTTAATCAACCTTTAATCGGGATGATTCCCAAACAGAACAGGGTCAGTTTTGCTGTGTTGCTGGATCTAAATAGCTGTGCCTGAGCATACGTCTTTAGCAGACCCTCAGTTTGAAGTAGTTGTGCATCCCACTGTTCGAGGGCATCGGGGCTTGGCCAGCATACTCATCAGCATCACCTAGACGGTGGTTAAAATACGTGGGCTGGGGCCTCATCCCAGCTGACTCTGATTCAGGATGCAGGAGAGGAGGAGCTGGGTAATTGTATATTTAATAGACTTCTTAAAAATGTGATTCTAATTAAGTTCAAATGTGTATTCAGAAATTTCCGGAAGATTCCATTGACAGCTCAGTGACCAAGTTATCACATTAAGTGGACAAACAAAATCCTGGAATTGTGAAATAATCATATTACATCTTCTTCTGTGGAAGCGGGTATGGCTGTGTGGTTGTGAAGAAGAATACATTAGCACTGTCTCTGTAATTTTCAAATGTAAGGACATTTCTCTTTCTCTTTTATTGCTCTGTTGCTTGCTTCATTTCAAGGAACAATTGGACTTTCTTGGGAGAGTCCATAATTTAGACGCAGCTTCCCCTCAGACTCCATTAGGAGGATCAACCCCCAGCTATCACGGTGGGCATGCTGGTGAGTCTAGCCTTCACTGAAAGAGTAAATTGATTTCATTACATGGTACTGTATAATATGGGGTGACCTCCTCCCATTGTTATGTTGGGTGGATGCTCAGACAGTTCTGATTTTTATTTCCTGGTAATTGCTTCCTCATGGATTCAGCTTTTTTTCCTTGGTCCCAAACAGATGCCTCATCTGATCTCTTATTGTCATTCTTCGGTCTCCCTCAAAACCTGACATGTTCGTTAATGAATCCACTGCGTACAGGGCTACAACCGAGGAAAGTCGAGAGCCCGTTCCATCAAATATCTGTGATAGAAAAGCCTGTTCTCATTTTGAACTTGTGTTTCTCTTCTCTCCCACCTGACCTGGAGGGTCTGACAGGGAAACATCTGAACTCTGGCTACTGTTAAAACATCCTAATTCCAGTAACTTTACTTTGTTTACATTCCTGTGCCGCTTTGCCTTTGAAGCTTCTCCTGACTGGTGAAACGGCAGGGCCCTATGGCTCCTATACATTTAAAGCTGCATTCCCCAGAGTTTGCCCTGGCCATGGAGACCTGCACTTTGTCTTTTAAGCAGATAAAAAGAGAGGTCAGTCAGCAGTAATTCCCCTACTCCTCGTATAAACAATTTAACTGCCGCAGCAACATACTTGCTTGGAATTACTCCCTCAGATTCAATTCCCTTTTCCTGTTCCACTTGTAAAAATGGTTAGTGTTCTCTATAAACTGCAGCTCACCAAGGTGCAGGGCTTGCTGTGCAGTTGTAGAATAAATGTTAATCTAATACAGGTTACTAGGTCAAATGCAATCACAGGCTTGTGGGAAAAGCTTAATGCTGTTCTGCTTCTTCTAACACAGTAAACCTGGATATTATATGATAGGTTAAACACCAGTGAACCATAGCAGGAATTTTCTTGAAAGTAGGATTTAGTATAAAGGAAACTACATTGAAATAGTGACCTAGGATTGACTTTGCTCTCCAAGAGAGCATTCTGAGTTGCTAAAGGGGACTGTGAAAATGGACTTAAAAATGTGTTGTCCCAGAATTCCTTGGTCAGGGGATGAATGCCAGTTTCAGCAACTGTGACACATCTAAAGGCTTCAAATGTTGTCAACTCTGACTTCAATTCTTCCTCATTCTTCAAAAATCCATGAGTGCAGACATGCCACACACACGCACACGCACACACACACTCACACACACAAATGAGCTTTCCTTATGAAAAGTTAATGTGGCATTGGATGGCCCGTTAGAATTTGGATTCCAGCTTGAACATCGAGTAAACACAGCGCTGAGTGTGCTGAACAGATGTGGGCCAACTGCTTTGGGAGGAGTCTCTGTAAATCTTGGTGGTGGACTCCTCACTATTTTACGTAGATGTTAGTGCTGTTAAGTGTTCCCAGCATGTATTCGTGATCAAATGCCAAAGCTGAGCCATACATATGCTAGCAGATGTATAAAAAATGCTTAAGTAAATGAGTGTCAGATTTCAGGGGAGCAGTAAAGTCTGATTTGTGGGGCCACTTAGTTTCTGTCCTGCACAGAGACAAGGGATAGAGCCAGTGCTACTTTTTTCAAAGTCTTACAGGATCTTCCATGCGGGTGCTTTCAGACTCTCATTATAAGCATTTCAACAGCAGGGCACTGTTCTCTTCCTTCCATCGTGCTGAGAGCATATTCTACAAGCCAGTACGGCAAGGAATGAATCCTGAGACCCATGAGAGAGCCCATCTTTCCTCCGGAAAGCAGTTGAGGACACGGGCATGGGTCTTCTTTTGGCCTTTACCAGGCTCCAAGGACTTGTTGGACTTATGAAAAATATATTTATGCATTTACAGATGTGATGTAGCTCTCCAGTGATGAAGCTAGGTAACTCAGCCTGTTAGCTGAATCAGAGTACGTAGACATTTGGCAGAAGGCTTCTCTGTGCTGTGGTTTGTAATTAAATGGAAGACTTAATCAGGCAGTGCGTTCTCTCCTAGACATGAAACTCTAATGAAAGTTGCCGGAGATATGTGAATGACCCTTACAAAAGACTACTTGAGAGAATGAGTACAGCCTGCTTATAGTTTACAGTGAAGTGCATTTCTTTTACTTTCTTAAAAGAAATTCAGATTTCAGGAAACGAACCCAGCAAAGTGGATTTAATTTCTAAAGTCACTCATCAGCGGAATCAGAGACCTTATCTGGTTACTCTGGGCTCTAGCTCTGCATGGCCATCATGTGGGCCGATTCTCCCTGATCACCACCCCTGCAGCAGTCCGCCGTCTGCGCTCTGAGCAGGCGGGTGACCACGTGGGCTCTGAGAACATGGCTGGGGGGAGGCGGCTGAAATGGACTCTCATTCGGACTGTTCCCCTGTAGCCAGAATTACAGCTCGTTCTTCAGCGGAAATGGGCATCCCGAGGGCCTCCATTGATTGGGAAATGTCAAACACATAATATATAGATGACTCAAGCTGTAGGCTCCTTTTTTCCTCTTTTTGCAGATGAATGATCAAGTTTCTATCTTGGTAAGAGTCCATTTTTTCCCAAGTTTTTCTTTAAAAAAGATGTAAATAGTAAAACATACCCTTTTCCATATCCTTTCTGTGTATTTGTTCAGGTCAGAATATTGGCAAGGGCTGTGTTATTACACGTTTTCTTTATGAGTTTGATCTATTGCAAACACGATAGTTCATGTTAATGGAGACCAATTTGGCAAGTTCTCTGGCAATGCCTTGCTTCTGATGGTCATATCCAAGAATGGAATATTTTTTGGGAGACCATTGACAAAGTTCATAATGGAGACTTGGCCCTTGTAAAGATGCCTGTTCTGTAGGTAAACTTGATATTAAGAGTCAAATGCAGTTTTGTCACTTCCTGGCTGTGTGATCTGAGTCGACCTAAACACTTGGTGCCCTAAGTTTCTTTAGCTACAATTTGGAATGGTATTATATCTACCCATTCTGATTTTCCTCTTCACACTTTTATGACAGCAGGAAAAGGGGCCTTGGGAATGTTGGCCTGTTTGTAGCAGGAAATCATCACATCTCCACTTTCCCCTAGATTCTTATTTCACTCCATTTTCCGTCTGCCTTGAGGCTCTGGACTTTGTCTCTTGTTTAGCATCTTTTCCTACTTTTTGAACTTCATGTTGTTAACAAGTTTTCCCAGTTTTTCCTATTATGTTTATACCCTAATAGGCAAGTGTTGGTTCTTACTTCTTTCTTTTTCCCAATTAACACTGTCCTTCACCAGCTGAAATGAGTTGGAACAATCACCTAAAGTCTCTGAGCTTACAGAAAACAGGAAAAATGAAACTTACTCTACTGGGCTAGGGAAAAGGCCAATAAGATAACATAGACTAAGAAGTGTAAATTCTGTCGTCTTACACTAGAAGAAACTAAGGCTCCACTCAGCCAGTGCCAAAGGTGGGATTTGGATTCAAAACATCCAAATGGGGAAAAGTATTTGCTATCAGGGCCAGTTTACCCAGAAGACATAGCAAGCATATTGCCTATGGCTCATGACGCTTTTAAAGTCCCATGAAAATGTTTCAATTTCTTTTAAAAATAAGAAAAAATGAAATTTAAAGCTCAAGATAATATTTTAATATATAGTACTAATCAGATTTATCCCAATTCTGTTGTGATATATAGCTCTATATCAGTGATGATGAACCTTTCATAGTTTTCAATGATACAAACAGTGCGCTGGGGCACACGTGTGGCACACGTGTGATAGGTTTGCTGCCACTGTTCTGCTGTATTTGTTTGCATATATGTGTGTGTGTGTGTGTATACACACACACACACACACACACACACACAGAGTAATGCCTCAGTTCATGGATGCTTCTGTTCATGAACAATTTGGTTCACAAACAGAGGTGTTTGGCAAAATTTTGCTTCCATTCATGAATTCTGCAGTGACAAACATGATCACTGCCATCTTCCCCAGAATCTTGGAGCAAATTAAGTTCATGAACCGAGGTGCCAAATATATGTGTATACATGTGTGTGTATGGGGCCACAAAAGTTCCTGAGAGCCTGTGAAAGTTACATGTGGCCCTGTTTAGTATGACTTTATGACTGTTGCCTTGGAAATCCTAAACTGCTAGTGAATATATCACCATTCTAAGAAGGAAATTCCCCATAGTCGAGTGGAATCATATAATGCTGCTAACTTCTAAGCCAGGGGAACTGGTTATAGTCACTCAAAATACAATGTTATTTCTTTGCAGCAGGGAGGCACTTGTGGGTAAGGAAACCCAGTCTCAGAATGGACCAAAGTCTCTTACACGTTTCCACTTGTAGATATATCCTCTGATCACAAACCTGCTGAGGGTTTTATTTGCCACAGGGTGGAGAAAGTTCTGGGATTGTGTAAATGCTAGGGTTTTGCTAAATGTAAAGTTACATTGACATTCCAGGCCTCATCATACATTGTCTCCTCAGCCCTAAAGATTCCTGGATACAAGGAATACAGATGTAAATAAGAAGAGAGAAAACAAGATGTTCCCTCAGCAAATCCTTCCCTGGGTGTCAGGAACAAAGCAAGGCTCACAATCAGACAGTGAAAATATTCTCTCCAAATCTTAGAATTACTACAAAGATAAGCACTTGTCTTTCCTAGACAACCTTTGTCCCTACCTTTCCATTTTCTAGAGAGGTGATTTCCCCCTGGACAATCACAGCCAACCTTTAAAAGAAGGCTAGCTACTGTGGGCGAAGTCATTCCAGCCAAGCAATATGGGCTCTAATTCTATCACAACATTATGAAACTGATCAGTTTCTTTGTATAAAATCTTAAAAAGCCTCCATGGACTCTTTAAGGCAAAAAAGGGCTTTTGAAAGCAGTTCAGGAAATTGCCATCATGAAAGCGATTTCCACATGTGTCTTTCAGTATTACAGTCTCCCTCTTTAGGTGCTGGTCTTTCCTAGACCCTAATAAGAAGTGAAAGGACAGATTATTTTCCTTTTTAGAGAAGGCACAATTTTAAAAAAAGTCCCCAAGAATCCTGTGTGTGGGGATGACATGCAGACAATTAACGTTCCTTTCTTGGCTTTGGGGCCTGATTTGTATTCTCAATTAGCTATGAGTATTGCATTCCATATAGGTCAGGAAGAATTACGTGTGTGTAACTGAAGCGAGGTGTGGATATTAAGCAGAGCATGTGATCCTAAGAATGCGGAAAGATGGTATAAATTTGCATCTTCTTAAAAGGAACTCTTTCTAAAAACACCTAAACAATTTTCATCCGATAAAATCAAAATGGATGGAGGTGGAAATGACACCCAAAGACTTCGTACAGCTTTTTCTTTCCCCCCAAGAAAAGAATTATGAAACTATCTGTCGTGCTGTCAAATGTCCTTGGGAGAGATTTTTAAACTGTTGTGCACATTGAAAGGGAAGACTGATATTGTGCCCTGGGGGCTGGGATGTCAGCCTCCATTCTTGTGGAATGGAGAAGAGCTTTCTGGAATGGGATGTGAAGCTACCTGTAGGGAGAGAGGCCAGCATTTCATGAGGGCTCTTGCCGTCAACAAGGACACATACATACAAAGAGTACATATTCTTCAGGGCATCAAAGAGCCTTTGGTGCCAGGTCGTGGAGCAGAATCTTGGACTACTCCTAGAAGAGACACCACTTATTTACTGGAAACAAACATGTGGGCCATTTTGTGCTATTTCTTATATTTTTGCCTTTGAAATTACATGAGCTTTAGAGTTATCTTTTTCTTCTCGCTTGGCCATGCTACTGACAGGTGAGTTAGTTTTCCGGAAATGGGTTTCCAATTGATTCATAGTCCAGCTTTTCTCCCCAAGTTAGTGCTCGTGTGTTAGAGACTATAGAGTCCCATACAGGAAAACTGTCCTTATACTCCTATGGCAAGTTATCTAAGAAAACCGGGGGAATTAGTTAAAGAGGGCATTTGCTTTGGAGGTTGTCCCCAAGAATTCAAGAGGGTTCAATTTGATAAATATGTTTTGAATGCTCACTGTTCATCAGGCTCTATGATAGGTGCCAAAGGACAAAAGGGTAAACTATGGTTCTGTCCCTCAAGGGCTTCAAAATCAGGCAGGGAAGATAGAAGGGCATGGAATGAAGCTATAACATATTCACTGATCTCTCATACAGTCACTGGAGCCCTGCAGGAGTGTGGATGCAAGTGGGGAATAGGACTTGGGCTTTAAGGATAAGAAAGATTTACCAGGTGGATAAGGTAAGAGGTGAGAGCATTCGGGGCAAAAAGAACAGCAGTGAGAAAGAATGGAGAGCAAACCAGTGCTACTGTACATGTGTGTGTGCAGCGCGGGTGGGGGCTGGGCAGTGTAAGGGGGCACAGGCATTGTGTTCTAGATGCTGCTGGGCATATAAAGAAAAATCATTTTCCTGGGCCTCCTCCCAATTGAAAACATCTAGTATGGAAGATGAGCATTCACATAAATAACTTTAATATGAAACAGAATGCAAGAAATGTGAGAATTGTATGCTGCACTATGAGTGTGTCAGAGACAGTGAGAGAGAGAGAGAGAGAGAGAGAGAGAGAGAGAGAGAGATTTAGGAAGGAAGAGTTAACAGAGCTTGGAATGTTTAGAACCAGGGATAGGAAATGATTTCTCTATTTCAAAGACATTACCTTTGAAAGATGGACTCACAGCCACAACATATTTTTTTTTCCTTCTCGAGATAACTTACAATTGTAATAACTTACAATTTTTCTCTAATTTAAAACAACCACATGTTGTAGTTTTAGACGCACTTTGGCGTGTTGAAACTGTGTAGCTCAGGGGTAGAGCACTTGCCTAGTGAGGCTCTGGGTTCGAGCTCCAGCACGCAAAAAACCAAAACAAACAATATGTATTTTGGTGTTTTAATTCATCTGATGTCCTCATTCATATATATCCAAACTAAAGTCAACCAGAAACAGCTAGGAATCTACTTTTGAACTGGCTGCAAACTCTGTCTACTAATACTTCCTAAAATAGTCGCATATGTGAAAAATAAATGTATTTATAAATTAGTGAGGGGGTAAAGTAGAAGCTGTGAATTTAAAATCCAGTGGAGTTATCCATCCTACACTGTATCATCTGCAAAAATCTCATAATTATTTTTCTTCCAGTTGATATTTGAATAGCAGAAGAGAGAGACAGTGGTAGATTTAAGATATAGGAGAGATGATCTATATGTTAGGTAGGTCACAGCTATAGGATGAGTCACAGCTATAGAGGAGGAAGACTGGAAAATGTGTATAATAAGTATATTGGCTCTAGAAAAATGGGAGGGTTGAGTCAAACAGAGAAGGCTAAATAAAGGTTACTATTTACTGAGTACTTACTAGATAGTCAGCATAGCTTTAAGCACTTTACAGCTACTGATTTACTCAAAGTTTATAACAATCTTATGAAGTAGATCTTATACTTATTTTTAGATAATTAAACTGAAGCATTAAGCTTAAATAACTCGCCCAAGGCAAACAGTTCATAACTAGGTGGTACCCAGTGCCTACACACCTAATCCTTTTGCCAATATAAGTATCAAAAGAGAAGTATTTGACTTTAGCATTTCCTGTATAAAATAATATTTTATTTAGATTTCAGGAAAAGAAATTTGTAAAACCTTATTATATACCCAGAGAAAAAGAGATTGGGTCACAGAATCATATACTACTATAATGTAATTTTGAAGCACAATGACCTATTTCCAATTCGTACTAATTTCTCATTTTATAGATGAAGAAATTGAGAATGAAGATCAATTAAAATCACTGGATATTTGCCAGAGGTTAACAATATATGCAGCCCTGTGTGCATGGTGTCTAGATAGGTGGCACAATTTGCTCTCCAGGCTGCTTACCTTTCTAGGGGAGAAAAGTGGAGATTCAGTGAACTTTTGATGAACATGGAAAGGAAGTTCACCCTTCTCCTAGATGCTCTGACTGGCTGCTCTGTCTCAGTGTCTAGCAGACCAGCAACAAAGTCCCTTTCCTTCTCCGTAAACTTACTTCTAATAAGTTATCTTTGTACAATATAGAATCTGTGTGGAGTGGCAACTTGATTTTCTCATCGTTTTTAGGATAATTTTGTGATCATCTGATGGTTAACTCAAGTCCTTCCATGGTCTGCCTGAGGGTGTGTGGAGCTGGCTTGCATAGTGGTGAAGGGTCAGGCAGATGATCTTGAGCTGGCTTCAAGTTCAAATTCCACGATGACTTGCAAATTTTGTAACCTTGGGCAAGATTCTTTCTGTTTTCTCCTGTGTAAAATGAGTGGAATCATAATCCCTGTACGGTCGGATTTTTGGGAGGATTAAACGAACCAATGCGGACAAAGGGCTTAGTGCTTTCTTAGCTTATAATGACAACTCAATGTATTTTAGGTAATTATAATGAAAAAACTAAATTCATTATGGAATTTGTACTGTGAAAGTTCATTGTTATTGAAAATATAAATCACAGTAAGATACAGAATGATTCAAGATTTGATTGCAAACAGCAAATCTCCTTTTCCAAATTGACTTTCCAAACCAGAGACCCTCTCAGGAGGGCTAAAACGAGCGATCACAAATGGTCATCTTTAAGCAATCTTTTATGGGGACTACTCTGTGCTTCAAAATCAGTCATGTGAAGGCTCATATGAGAAAAGTCCTTTCTAGAATTTAGAATCGGGAATACTTTAGTTCCCTTCTGAGCCTTTATTTAATTAGAAAAGGAAAGACACTTCACATACAACCCCCTCCCCTTTTGTTTTGAGCCAATAACTTCAGTGCTAAGTTTTGTGCTACACTGTAGAAACCCGCACTAGCATAGCCTGGTTTTTATTTTATTTTTGCCTTTTTATTCATTTTAATTGATGTTTCACTTTTGTCATATGTATGCCTTATATTTTAAGCTTTCTCAAAATCTCTTTGTAAGCCAGAGGAGAGAAATGTAAATAAATAACACAAAATAACATCATGTCTGTGATTTTTCTTACAGATAAGATACACAGTATGCCTGATTGTACACATCTGACTTGAACTAGCTTTTATTTTGTCAAAAATCCAATGAAAATTGTAGGATTGATTTTTATATAAACATTCGTTTTATATTTTAAAAGAGTGGAATATGGAAGCTCATCTCACAGGCCATTTAATTGCAACGAGAGAGAGGGATTACAAAAAACAAAGGGAAAGAGGGAAAGCAGGGGTTGTTTAGTAGGCTATTATGTGTGCTGAGCAGGTAATGACACTTGCTAACTAGCTAACACAGTTAATAATCGTAAGATCAAACCAAATCAACCAGCTAAAAACAGCAGCTAACATAGATTTTACCAGGCGCCCTTCATTTATTCATTTCTCACATCAGCCCTGCAAAAGAGGAAGCATTATTTTTAGCTCTCTTATATGACAAAACAGAGGCCCCAATATGCTGGAGCCACACCCCAGATCACTCAAGAAGTAAGTGCCCTCACCAGGATTAAAGTCAGACTTTAATTTAAAAGTCCGGGTCTTACCCACTCTTCTAGGCTGTGCCCTCTAAGCCTAATCGCAAGTTCTCTTTTAACCGCTGGTCTTTCACCCGAAGATTTCACCCGAAGACAGAGCAAGACAGGCCACAGCAGAAGGGCTTCTAAGTGCAAACTGTCTTTCAGGTGCCTTGTATCTGAATATGTTTCTTTTATTGCCTAGATTAGCGTGTTCTTTAAAATCAGTCTCTTTATAGATGGGTAAGATGTTGGGCAGAAGAAATTGTTTTGCCAGAGTAGCTGGGAGAGCCAACCAAGTTGGAAGAGAGTCGCAGTTTCTGGAACTACTGCAGCTGCACTGGTCTGTGCAGTGAGAAATTAGGATCTAGTGCAGCAGACCCACAGTCAGTACATAATACAAGGTGAATAGTGAATCTTGGTGAATTTCAAATGTCACCTTAGAGTCTTTGCTATCAGGTAAGAAGGAAGTAACCAGTAGATGGGATGGAAAATCACCCAACAGAAGATGCTGGAGCTTGATGGGGACTTAGGACAGCCGCCAGGCAGAGTTTCACTGAACAGCTGACAAGGAGAGATGGGCAGTTAGCACTTGACTTAGACTGCGTCTTTTGTATATGTATTGTATACAAAATATACAATTATATCATATTGTAAGTTAGCTGTTTAGAAGTTGTGTGTGGTTCATCCCATTGTGTTAGTTTAGCTCTTCCCACCTCTGCTTGTTGCGGTCATTATGAACACTGAGCTGTAAGAAAGCCTGAAGGTTTTGCTACGGACGAAGTCCCTGGCTAGAGGGACTACATTCCTACCCTATGCTGGTTTGGGACTGAGGAGACTAAGAGAAACAGAACTTCTGCAGGTCTCTACCAGCTTCCACTTGAAGGCTGTTCCTCACCAACAAGAATGCAATATTTGCCTGCAGACTTATTTCACAATTGTTCAACACATTTCTTCTAGAGATCGTGTTTCCCTCTAGTAACCTTTCCTGACTAGAAACTCGTACGTCTGGGTTTGCCTCTTCACAACGCCTGCATTTCAGGATGTAAACTTCTAAACTCTCATTTGGAAGGCAGTTTCCTATTCACCAGGCCGGCAGGACTTTCAATGGGCAATGTGAGTTTGAATTAAGTTACTTTCCTAGAGAACAGAGCATTTTGTTTTGTTTGCTTTGGGCACACCCTTTACAAAAATCACGTTTTTTATTTTTATTTTTTTTTTAATTTATGAGAGAACAAAAGTCCTACCTGGAGCCATCAAAACACCTGAACCATTCTTTTTCTATTTCCAGAAATAGTTTATGGGGCCACTGAAAGATGTTGATGTTATCTTTTTAATATTCTGAGGAATAATCCTATTAAACAAAAAACAAGGGAAACTGTTATGCCCACAAGGCGGAATTACCCAAAGCTAGCTGGCAGGGGTCGAGTTACCTTACAAAACCCTAGCTGTGTGCTGTTTCTATCGCTCCATCAAGGGCTTGGTGAATGAGCAATAATTTGTGGATTCTGCTCATCTCTCTTTGCGAACTTTGTTCTGTGGAATTAGATACAACTTTGACAAATTAGAAAAGGCTCCTGGGTGCCCCGCTGTCCCCAGAGCAGCACAGTCCAGTGATTGTGCACTGGCCTTCTGAAGTCCAGCTATGTCAAGCCATCAGCAGCAGCCTGTCCACCAAGGGCGCTTTTTAATAAGCAAGTCTGTCAGCAGCAGGCTCTTCGGATCTTCCGACCTCTCCTTAATCCTCGGGACACGATGACTTTCTTCTCTGTTTCATTGATGGCAAAAGGCCCTGTGCTGGGAAAGAAGTATCTTCTTTGTTTATAGAATACGGGCAACAAAATTAACCTTTGAGATTAACTGTAAATGAGTGAGGATAGTGTTTTATCCTTCCCCAGGACAGAGGGTAGGGATTAACACTTGCATGAAGGATGAGCGTGTGCACATGTGTGCATGCATGTGCACGCCCACACTCCCTCTTCCCCGGCTCCCACCAATCATAAGCCAACTTGTCTTTCTACTGCTGTTGTTTTGTCTTCTTTACTCACACGTGGACTCTATTCTGGGAGGCATGGAGGTAGTGAAGGACATTCCATTTTTTGTTTCCTATTCTTCAAATTCCATTTCAAGTCTGGAGAAAGAAGAGGATCTAGAGCATCATCCTATTAGAAATGGTTTCTGATAAATCTAAATATAAAATCTTGTCTTTGGCTAATGATGCAAGATCATCTTTCCCAGTGAAATTCTTGGGCTCAATCAAACTAAACAGCATCTTGCTGTGGAGCAAGGACCACGAATATTACCATAAAGAGTCACATCTGGGAGAAAGTGCCTTTTCTTTGGCTTACGTGGCAGCATACTCATACGGAACAGAGTCAGATGGAAAAGTCATGCCTCTGCAAAATACAGAAGATATTATACTGATACATAACTCTCTCTGGGGACCTTTTTAAAAAAAAAACAAACCATTTAATAAGGTAAATAAATAAGAAATTTTGTTCTCATTTATTTATTCCTGGCTTTGTCAAAATGCAGTTTGACTCAATTACATATATACTTAAATTTGTAAAAAAATAAAGCGAGGTTGACAGAAACAGCAATAACAAAAACAATTTGTTAGTAGGCAAAATTTATACTGGGAAGAGAATGAAGATTAACTGCCATAAGACAGATGTTATTCTTCCTCTCTGGAAGCTCCTGAAGGGTGAGGCTTTGAGATGAGGTCCAGATTGGATTATTTCTAACTCAGGGAAACCCTAGAAATGGTCTTCAGGCAACTGCTATTTGCTGGTGAGAGCAGAGGGACCACCCATTCTCTGTTTTGGTCTAGTCTTCATCTCCTAAATCCAGGACCAGAGTGACAAGGTATGACTATGGTGGCCAAATCCAGGATCTCAATTTAATCCTCGTGTCTTTATTCCTCAGAGTTGCTGAAATATGCCTGGAACATGGGGCAGTGACTCATTTTGGGTGCAGTCACTTCTTGAAGCTAGTGGTTCTATTAGAAGCACATTGGGATTCTAGCTTCTTCATATTTGGTTAGATCCTGGGGAATTTGATCACTTTTATATTTTTGTTGCCTTTTCTCAAATGAGATCATTTTATGCTGGCTTTAGTTCTTTCTTTCTCTCCCTCCTTCTCTCTCTCTTTCATTTTTTAATACAGCAGAACAAAATAAAGCAATATGGTGGTCCAGAGATGTTTGATTTTTCACTCAACAGTGGCAATGACCATAGCAATTAAATAGAAGGAAAAAGGGACTTTATTGTAGGTGCAAAATTAGGGTTATGCAAAATGAGGAAATAATGGGATTAGTGCCTATGAGCCCATAATATGATGATCAAAGTTTCAGGGGACTGAAAAGATGGTGTGTGTTGGAATCCCCAGTTTCCCATTATCATCATCTTGGGCTAGGTACTTAATGTGTGCTACGTTGATTTTGGCTGAGGGAAGTGCTTAGAGGAAGCAATTTTTTAAATTCACTTGGTATCTCTGGGAGGTAATAAAGATCTCTATTTACAAATAATGTGCTTTCTGTTAAGCGTCTGTATGGGCATAGTGTACCCTAGCAAAATGATAGCTTCTTTGCTTTGTCTTGGTGGAAAGAGCAAAGTGTACGTTTCAGGAGACCTGGTGTGAATCTAGACATTTACTCTCTGGGTATGTGACAGTGTTCAGGTCATTTAATTTCTCTTTTCTCAATATTGACATTTGCTGAATGGAGTTAATAATACCTGTTCTAGCACCTTTGAAGAGTTGCTACAAGGAACAATGAGGACCCAGGAGATGAAAAGTCTCTATTTTTACTATCTCATGTTCTGGGAGCTATCATTTGAAATGCAGTTGTGTTTAGAAAGCCCACTCGGGCCACCTGGAGGTCAAATGACCCCTCCCACCCACCTTGGGGAGAGCATGCACCACACTACATGGGGTCTTGGGCTTATTTGGTTATTTCAGTATTTTCCTGAAAGCACCCTGAAGATAGAAACAACAATTCTTGCATTAATCATACTGAAAGCTGGCCCAGTGGCTAGCTCACCGTAGGCACTTGATCAAGGGATTAAATGATGGACACATTTAAGTCTACCATTAGCAGAGACTCTCAAAATGATGCTAGATTTGACAGTGTCTATATGGTAGCTCCTCACTGCAATGTACTTAGAAATGATTTTTTAATATTGATTTCATAAATTCTTAGAACCAACTTCCTGAAAAGTCTACAAAGTCTAAGGAATCTAAAAATAAAAGACCTTAATTGGAAAAACAATTTGGACTTCCATGCTCCTTCCCAAATTTCTCATGTGAAATCAAGAGGAGTGTTTGAGAGTAATGACTTAAAACTGGGTGAAGGTGAAGTTCTGGTCTCGTTGCTGTGTTGGGTTATCTCACTGTACCAGCTGTGCCCAGCACTCTGTGCGACCTGTAGAACAAAGCGTCTTTTTGTCTGTACAGGGTAGAATCAAGAATATACAAGATGGTGCTTGTTAATCTGTCAGCCTGGCAGGCGAAAGAAAGAAGGTATGTTTTGGATTTTCCATAAGTGAGGACAAATCTATAAACCTAAACTGATTTTTCTCAATGCAGTTTGCTAACACTGGTCTGAGGAAAAGATGGCATAGCTTTCCTCTCTCATCCGCTCCCATCCTCCCTCTCCTCTCATCTGGTATTTTACAATAAAATTTCCAACAGATACGGTTGTTCAACAGTCGCTAGCACGCATTGATTAATTACGTGTGCCAGACTTCCAGTATATAATTAAGCCAAACAAAACTGCATTAAAGTAATGTGAATAATTTGACTTCAAGCCACAAAAACAAGGAAACTGAGTGAAAGCAGAATCTCTGACCTCACTGGGTTTGCATAGCATAGGAGATGAAGTGTAATCAGAGTTATAAATCATACCACTGTCGTACTATGATGATGCAGGAAGGAAGTGGCTCTGACCTTTGATTCAGTGGCGTTTCAAAGGCAGAAACTAAACTGGATGATTTCTTCTACAAAAATTCTTCAGTCAGAAAATATAATGGACAAAAATTCCTTTCCTTACATAAGCAGATAATGCCTGTTGTAGTTAACTTTAAAGCAGCTTTATTTATTTTCTTCAATATGATTGAGATATGTTGTATTTACATTGTCTTAAAGCTATTTCATGTTGATGTGCTCTTACTGTTTCTAAGTCCCAAATTCAGAGAATAAAGCATATCTCACAATACAAAAATAGACTGAGTTGTTAAGAATGCTTTTCTTTGCTAATTATAAACATGATACTTGGGCTGGGGATTTAGCCCAGTGGTTAGAGTGTTTGCCCAGCAAGCACAAGACTCTGAGTTCAATCCCTGGCACCAAAAAACCCAAACCAAAACAAAACAAAAACTTGTTTACTGTGGACAAATTTGAAATATTCAAAGAATCCCCAATGTATTAAAAAGGAAAGACAATCCTACTACTTTGAGAATCTCAAGGTAACCACAATTCCTGTTTTTTCTTTCCAGCTTGTAGAGTATGTTCGTGTGTGTGTGTGTGTGTGTGTGTGTAGTTTGTGATCATAATGTACATATACTTTCCTTCTTTCACCTTACAGTATTTCACAAACATTATTAATTTCTAAAAATACTATGCAACAAGATTTGTAATTGCCTAATAGGACCTTGTCGTATGGACAAATCATATTGTACTTAGCAAGGGTAATAGTTTAAAAATTTAATTTTTTTCCAATTTTAATTATTATTAAACAGCAAACACTATGCGTGACTTTTTTTGCACCGTCCTGATTTCTCTTCCTGTGTTTAATTCCAAGAGGAGTTCCTTTAACATGTGGAGAGTGTCAGCCTCCTGTACCTCCCACCCGAGGCTCATCCAGAACAGCCAGAGAAGCTGGCTGCAGGTGCCCTCAGCACCACTGGGAAGGGCACTCAGCTGCCCCTGAAGGGCTGCTCTTAAAGGCATTATTGCCATAGAAATCCAGGTGGAATGATGGAATCATAGAGTGCAAGACTTTAAAATCTTTCCCTGTTTTCTGTATGTGCAAAAAGCAACAATAGGAAGAAAGGAGGGGTTGTGACAACTGTAAAAAGCTATCCCAATGTATTGTTTTTACTACAACCTGCCTGTGAGATCCGAAACCATGTTTAGGGTAAACACCCAATTAACTTTACATCAGGAAGGAGTTTAGGTACAGATATGTGACCAACCAATTTAACAATGTGAAGAACCCCAACATAGGGAGCCATTTAACCAGATTCATAGAGCAAATTTGTATTTTCATTTATAATAGAGTATATTCAAAATTCCACACCCCACCCCCACCCTCCCCCCTGCAAAGGGCTCTGTCGTCCTGTCTAGGGGATTTGGCCCCTGGCAGCTCTGGTTTTCACCCTTGCCATAACTGATTAGATTAGCCAGCTCAAACTAACTTCGCTAGAGACTTTCCTACAATCTCTAAGAGAGTCAGCTAGTCTCTTATATAAATCAATGTGCCTTTGGCCCAAGAAATAGAAAACTGGACTTATACCGGTTTAAGAAAAAAGGAATTTTTTGGGTGGTACTGGGGATTGAATCCAGGGTGTCACACAAGTCTTACAGTGCTCAACTACATCCCCGGACCTATTTATTTATTTATTTCGAGACAGAGTCTGTCTAAATTGCCTTGGCTGGCCTTGAACTTATGATCCTCTTTCCTCATCCTCCTTAGTACCTGGGATTACAGGAACACGCTAATGCCCCCAGCTTTTTAAAAAGTACCTAAACTATTTTAGGAGTGATTTGGGTACAGGTGTGATTTGATCAAGCACTCCAATGATGTCACCAGGATTCAGATCTTGGCTTCCCTTTCTCTGACTTGGCTCAGGCTTGAAGCTGGCTGCCCTCATGGTGAGGCAGCAGGTGAGGCACGGTGTGACCACTGTAGTCCCAGGTTTACCTCACTGAGAGGATCAGCGGGGAAGAGGGAGAATGTTTTCCAACATTCTAGACATCTTCCTGGATTCACTGCAGTTAGATGTATTTAGTTTTGCTCCTCTCCCCGGAATGCTCGTGAACTGCCCAGGTAACAAAATCTCCTGGTCAACTGAAACTAATTTCAAGTTTCTTCTGGAGCTGGGGTGAAGTCCATTCCTTTCACACCGCATGTCC
This sequence comes from Hystrix cristata, assembly GCA_004026905.1. Classification (NCBI taxonomy): domain Eukaryota; kingdom Metazoa; phylum Chordata; class Mammalia; order Rodentia; family Hystricidae; genus Hystrix; species Hystrix cristata. Next base: position 125,805 of record PVJO010002213.1, on the reverse strand, counting down.
AAGAAATTAGAACAATTTTAGAAACAGGAAGTGCATCCCACTGAGAAAGTGAACAAATATCCACCAGCATCTCCACGTCATTTGGGACTAATTTGTTGGTTGTGATGGGGGTGAATTTACCAAATGGATAAAGCAGCAGTAGAGAGAGAAGAAGAAAGCTGGAGAGACTGAGAAACAGAGACAGAGATAAAGGAAGATGCGAATGTATTTCTAATTACTGTTTTCGGTTCATTACTAAGGGTCAAGTCTATTCCTGATCTCTGTTCCTTGGAAAGTCCTCTCGTCTTTATAATAAATCTCCCTTTTCATTGAAGACATTTTGAGTAGTTACACGTAACCATAATTGCACCCATAATGGCTTCTAAAATGTGTCAATCTCCTTCTGAGGCTGCCTGCTTACTACTTTCTTTGGCTCAGGTGTGGATCCTCCATTTGATAGTTCTGTCCGTTCTTTTAAAATTGATTGTATAAGGTGGCTTGGATTAAACATGCTAAGGAGGACCAGGGTACAACAGGAGTTAACCATGAACCTGAGACAGGCTGGCAATAGTTTATCGGGTGAATTTGATATGGGTAGTGGGAAGATATTTGATTCCATTTACTTAGCAGATGTTTATCAGTTCCCTCAATAAGAATGTTGCAAAAAATCTTCAAAAGGGCCTTTCTTTTCCTCCCCCTGTGCACCCTGGATGTGATGTTCTGTGAAATATGTTGATTTTTTTTTTCTTTATAAAACCCATAAAAGTGTCCTGGTTGACATGCAATGTTGTGACAAGTCCTAGAAGATTGTGTCAATCATATTGCTTTATGTTACATTAAGTGACATATTGTAATGTGATTGATACAACATGGGATGACACATCATAATGTGAAATATCATCTGGAAAATAGAAAAACAGCAGAGGACTCGAAGCTACTCATAATTTCTAATTTTTCTTTTTGAATAGGGTAGAGGAAAAGATCTCCTTGGTCATGATAGATACCTGGGAAAATGTATAGCTCTTAGTGGGTTTCCACACACTACCCTTTCGATTTGATGATGTTGAAAACATTTGCATTTTTAGAGGGTGAATAGACTGTGAGTTTGAATTGACTAGTGCTAAACCCTTTTTACAGTTCTTTAGTAATATTATCTTTCCATAAATTGTTTTTGTAAATTTAATATTAAAAGAATCCCTCTTCCTCACTCCAAGTAATAGTCTCTTCCTTAAAATTCCTGATTTTTCTTTCTTTTGTTCTATAAAGACTGAAGAAAAAACACCTTTTACATTTCATTGTCAGTAAGTGTCTTAAAGAGTAATATTACCTTTAAAATTTTTTTATTATATGCCCAGAGTCTTACACAAGTCCTGGCACATAGAAGCACTTAGTGAGTGTTTGCTGAGTGAATTACTGAAGAGTCCTCATCTTTAATTATACTGTATTTGCAATTATTGAGTGGCATTTAATAAAATATGGTAAAAATCCATGTGTTATTCTCCTAGGGCTGCCTTAGCAAGTAGTCACAAACATGGAGGTTTTAAATAACAGAAATTCAGTCTTTCAAAATTCTAGAGAACAGAAGTCCAAATTCAAGGTGTTGTCAGTACCACAGTTGCATTGAAAGCTCCAGGGGGAAATCCTTCCTTGCTTCTTCTGGCTTATGAACATGCCAGCATGTCTTAGATGGAGGCTGCATAGCCACCCTCTTGGCTTAGCTTCACTTGGCCTTCTCTGGCTCTGAGCTTTGTCCTCTTCTCTTACAGACATTTGTCATTAGATTTAGGGCTCACATAGATAACCCACAATGATCTCTTTTCAAGATTTTTAACTCAATGACAATTGAAAAAAAACTTTCCCTTCTTTCCCCCCAAATAGTGTCACAGTCATAATTCCTAGAACATATAACTTTTAGTGGGCCACCAACCCAGCTAACCAAAATAAGTTATGGGGCTATGCTGAGGAACTAATATTTTTGGTTTATATTTGCATAACATATTTTTGTTTTAATCTATGTTTAAAATATTTTCTGTTTACCTTCATATCTTAGTAATCATGGTATTATGAAGATAATTACATGTTTCTTAATAATAGATATCTTTATAATACCACCGGGTCTCAGTCTGAATCTGAATTTATACAATATGGATATAAAGAATTGAAAAAGTTGAGATGACTTTATGCAGAGGATAAGCAAACTGACTTCTTGTCCTCCTTAAATGTGGTGTGAGGTGTGTTCTGTGAGTCTTTTGTTTCAGTAGACTGTAGGGAGCGGTTCTGGGTAGTTGAGAATTTGGAATAGAAAGATGCCACCCAGTTTCCTTAAATGTGGATTTTATCCATGTTGCTCCAGCTTGTACTCATATCCACCAACAGACATAGCAGTTCAAAGATGAGAGAAATGAACATTTGAGATGACCTTAGGGAAGGTCCTAAGGGAGGCAACAGTGATGTGAAAAGAAAACAAGCTATTCAGACAGTGTGCCTAAAACTTCTGCCCCAGAAAAAATAGCATTTGTCCTCCAAGTAATATGGGGCCGGACCCTGAGAACCAGGCGCCTCTTAGTCATGCTGGAAAATATACTTCTGGCCTTTTTTTCTAAGAGCAAAGCACTATCACCATAGACTTATATTAGCTTTTTTTCCTCTCTTTGTTCAATATCTTGTGGCTGCATAGAGTAATTTAATAAATCAAAATCATCGTTTTCAATTTTCATTGTGGCTTCATGGGTGTTCTTTTGAATGGAGTTCAATTATTGAGATGGCATATATTATTTTGAATCATTTTACAGCTCAATCAATACATGCATCTTTATAATAAATATTGATGCTACTTAGATGCCTACGCCAATGTCCCGTACATTCAGCATAGCTGTTGTGATTCAGGCAGTTTTGAGTAATTAATATTTTTATTTTATTCATGTACTGAACTCTGTCACATCTGAATGTAGCCCTTCCAGAAGGGAAGAGAAATTCTGAAGCAAATGAATCATCTAGCAATCTATTACACAAGAAATGCTGCAAAAAAATTGAAATCTGAAATTTGTTGTCTGTGAGAATCTATTTCTATAAAATAACCATACTCAACTCATTAAACAAAACAAATAGCCTAATTGCCTTAGTCTTTGAAAATGACCATCGCAGAAGAAATACAATGTTTCCCCAGTGGGCTTACAAAATGGAAATTCTTAACTTGACTAAATCATGCAAAAAATGCCAAAAGCTTTTAAGAAGGAAATTGTAGATACTTGGAGAGTGTCTCTTGAAGGTGTAAGAAAAACTAAATATCTGCTATTCCAAGGATCATGATTAGTACATTTGTTAAATAAGATTCTTATACAATATCACACTTGATTATATTCTTACAGTCAGATATAATCAGTGATTTACTTTAAAATTCAGGACATGGTGACCTATATGTGAGCAAATGGTTAATAAATCTGATTTTAAAAACATTTTGGTTCCTACTAAGAGCTCGAGCATAATTGCGTGTGTGTGTGTATACACACATGTGCGCATGGATATGCTTACGTGAATTTTCAGGTTCTAACCTATATTTCCGTAAACACAGAATAACTAGTTCCCTCACAAAGGGTATGTGTAATCTGTTAGTTACATATTAATCATAAGATGTATATCATATCTACCCATATAAAAGCAAACATCTAGGTATTCCTTTTTATTTTTATTTATGTGTTTGCTTATTTTTGGTTAACTCTCTGGAACAGAGAGCTGACAAACTCATGTTAGTAAGGGGAAAATCAGAGAAAAGTAGAATAGTTTTAAAATAGAGCCTGTAATAATTAATCTTGACTGTCAACTTGACTGGTTTGAGAGACTCCCAGGAGATTTGTAAAGCACACGTCTAAGTGTGTCTGAGTGGGGTCATGGGAATGTGACCTTGGGGACTGCATCCAGTCCCTGGCCCTTTCTCTTTCTTCTCCCTGCTTCTTGGCTGCCATGCTATGGGTTGCTTTCCTCTGTCATAGCTTTCCATCATGATATTTATGCCCTGGAGCCAGCTCACCATGGACTGAAACCTCTGAAACTGTGAGCCAAAATAAATCTTTCCTCATCTAAGGTGGTGTCAGGTATTTTGTTCTAGCAATGAAAAGCTGACTAACATAGGAAATGATGCTAAATTGTGGGGCAAGTGGAATTTTTGTTTGTTTCATAGTATGGAGGGTTATTCCCAATTTCCAAGAAACAGCTGTGCCCTTTCATTGTGCTTGTAGTGCCAAACATGTACACTCCAAACAGTTACTTTAAAATGGCTGCACAGTGGCTTCTCCAGTCAGTTTGTATCAGGTATTATGCCAGTGATTTTATTTCGTTTTTGTAGCCTGAGTTAGATTTCAGTGCTGATTTATTTCCTGCATGAGTTATAAAAGGAAAAGACAAACCATTTGCACATTTAGAAATAACAGAGCAGTGTTGTCCTTTAATTGGAGCTCTTGCAAGTTGTCTCTGCTTAAGAGCCTGAGCTTACTATTTCTGTACAATTTATTTCAAACCTTTCCCAGGCACAGATTTAAACACCCATTTTAATATTTTTACTTATTCTTATTTATTTTGGCCTCAAGATTATAAAGTAATGCTGCTCGGAGTCAGAAAATTTTAAGTAACTAAATGAAAGTTCTGAGCATAAATTCAAGTCATCTGAGTCGCTTTACTTCTGTGTATATATTTGTGCTGGTAATTTGATAATGGCATTGAATGAGGAAAGTGAACAATGATCAAAATATGAGGGAATGTGCATGGCACATTCAGACCGTATCAGCCCCAAGATCAGTTATCTGTTTGAAGAAAATTACATTGCATCTGTCAATAGACTTAATAACTCAGGGCCTGCGATTTGATAATGGATAATCACAGAAATTCAGGAAGCTGGACCATATGCCATTCCAGTTTTCTATTCTCTTGTTCACCTTAATTTTCTAGATGAGTGAAATGATCTATTCCTGGACTCAAGATGGCACACATGGAAACAGGGCTTGCAGGAATCCAGCTGCCTCCCATGTCCGTCCTGCGCAGGTTATGGCCGCCGTGTTACATCTGCAACTCTGGCATCTAATTGAAACGGGCAGAGTTTGGAAAATTGTAAACTTAGACAATGTGTGTAAATAATGGATGGAAAATTAAAAAAAGGCGAATGTGGAACAGTTGAAGGAATTAGCTAGCAGGGAGCAGTGAGGCTGTGGAAGCCTAGGATTCAGAATTTGAGGAACAATTCTGTACCTCTGTATATGACCCACAAGGGACAGAAACTAAATGATAGAAATTTCTTAGGGAAATTTTTCCTGGAAGCAGAGATTCTTTCAAAGTCCCCTCATTCCTCCTGATCTGGGATGCTGTTTCTACTTGTAGAACCATATCTCTCTTCTCACCTAATATAGTTTCTGTATCAGTGATAATTTTGGCTATAAATATCAGATGATTTAATGTCACTGATTTAAACAAATAAGTGCTTCTTGATTTCACATATCAAGAAGAACAATGTGGGCAGTTTCTGGTGTGGATTTGGCTGCTCAGCAGTGTTATCAGGAATTCAAACTCTTCATCTTTCTACTCAGCCCTGTGGACTATGGCCCTTGTCCTCATGCTTATTGCTTGAAAGTTACCAAGTGGGCACCACATCTGTAGACCACCATCCTCCTGCAAAAGAGAGGTGCGTTAGCAGCTGCTCCTTCACATTGGGAGCAAATCTACTCCTGCCGCTCCCAGCAGATACTTTCATCTCATTAGACAGAACTATATCACACAGACATGCAGAACTCCTACAGATGCCAGATAAGTGAGCGTCTTGCTTAGGGCCGGCACACTGCTGCCTGAACAAGGAAGGAAGAAACAAAGAATAACCATCGGGTGGTGCACAGAGAACGCCCCAATCATCCGCCTCAGATTTATAGAGGAAGAAAAATTTTGGACTGCGGTCCTGTTATCACGGGAGGTGCGGTCCAAGTAATACTAATAGTGGTGGTCACCTGCATCTATCTTGATGTGAGCTTTTAATATGAATGCTATGGATGTTTTAAAAATTTGTATCAAGGCAAGTAAAATCCTAATGATACACCGTGGAGAGCTGATGCAGCAGGAACAGGAAATTGAATCAAATCTGGCTCTTGGCTGGGAATTATCCCCTAGATTCACAAGGATGTAGTCTAAACTGAGCTCCTCTGTCTCTCTCTCTCTCAATCTCTCAATCTCTCTCTCTCTCTCCTCAGTTGTACTGAAGTTGTATTTGAAGAACTCATTTGTACTGATCTTTTGGAGCTCTGGTCTCGGTGGGCTGAAAGTAAGTATGTTCTTATAGGAGGATGCCTTGCTGAAATAAGAACACATCACCTTTTAATTTAATTAAACAACAATGTAAAAACAAGATGGCTTTCAAGGTGTGCTTTGTCTCTGTACTATGTTTTATTTTTCTCCCAGACAAGTCCATTGGTTTTGACTTCTATCGAACATGTCCCCGGAAAAGCTAGAGAGGGAAGTTGGCAGCAGATCTTAACACCCTATTTTGCTGATATGAATCCTGAGATTGAAAGGATTTGTCTTGAGTCACACAGCAGTAATCACCACTGAAAATAATTCTCCAACACTCTCCACCTGGCCAAATTGCCTTGCTGTGACTGGATATCTCTTAGAAAGCTAAATCAAGACATCGAATAAAAATGAAATCATTTTTCAAGTATGTCTTTTGAAGAACAGAGTTTCTTAAGTGAAGAATTAGACTATATAAATGGCCATAGTCAGAAGATCTGCAGGAAGCTTGGCTTTTATTGGCAGATTCATGATTGTCTCATGAAGTCACCATTTTTGATACTGCATCTTTTACACATGAAGGAACTGGCTTCCAATTGGAATATGAATCCCTCATAATTGTACCTAATCATTAAATTGCTGTGTAATGGCATATAAAACTATATGTGAATACCCTGCTATCTTACTTTCATTTCATTTTTTAAACAACTATTTGTGGAAGCATCCACTAAGCTGTTGGCATGGTTCTAGGTGATGAAAATATGAGACACATGAGTTTGCTGCCCTTCGGGTTCGTATTCTAGGAAAGGGGAGATACAAAGAGCAAATTAAATTTTTAGCCCTTGAAATGAGCTGAACTTGAAAGTCAGGAAGCAAAAGATGAAACTTCATAATTTTTCCTTTTGCATTTCCATTGAACCCGATTCTTATACTATTTTATCCTTACCCTGTGGATGAAACCTTGGACTGGTCCATAATTTTATTGGTCATTTGGTCACAAAATATCTCCAAAATATTTGGAGAACAGTGCTCTAAGTTGAGAATAAGGCAGGTTTGGTGGAGGAAAAGGAAACCACAAAAATGTCATTGTGAGCTTGCTTAGTGGGAAAGGGAAGAGAGTACGGGAGGAGATGAGGAGGCAAGCCACGTCATGGGCCATAGGGTAATGTGAATTTTATGTCCAGTGTGAGCAGCAGCCTTGGAAGGTTTTGAGCAAGGCAGTGACATTATCTTATATATAATTTGACAGATCAAGATCACTATACTAGTCACTTTCCCGTCACTGGGGCTAAATACCCAACACCTATAATTTAAAGGAGGAAAGGTTTAGTTTGGCTCAAAGTTTCAGAAGATTTAGTGCATGGTGGACTGGCTCCAAGGCAGAAATGGTACAGTGGAATAGAACAGCTCAAGCCAAGGCAGCCAGGAAGTAGAGAGAGCCAGAGAAAGGAGGAAGCAGGAACAGGAATACTTCTTCCTAGTCATGAAACCAGTGATCTGCCTCTTCTGACCAGGCCCCACCTACAGCTATAACTCACCCTCAGTGGTCCAGTTCACTAGGCAGTATAACATCCTCATGGTCCAGTCACCCTTCCAGAGTCCCAACTCTGAACATAGGAGATTTATGGGGAACATTTTAGATATAAACCACACTGATTACTGTGAGCCTGGTGAGGGGGATGACTCAATGGTAACATGCTTGTCTAGCATGTATGATGCCTCAGGTTTGGTTCTCAGCACTGCAAAACATTTATAAATAAATTAGTAAGTAAATAAGTTAATAAATAAATAACTGACTTGTGCATAGGATGGAGTCTTGGGAAAAGAGAAAGAGACAGAGAAATGGATTGAGGGAGGTTGCTGTCCTGGTCCAGGAGACAGATAAGAAATATGGAGGAAGGTGGAGATGGTCAGGGACATGCAGAATCTTTCAGGTTTTTCAGAATCTTTCCTCTTTTACAGCCTGTAAAACCTACCACAGCGGCACCCACGTGAAAATTGCCAGAAGTCCTCATTGTATTTCACATAGATACCTTGGTAAGTCAAAGAAAAGAAGTGCCGTTTATGTGATTTAAAGAAAAATATCTTTTTTGGGTCTCTTATTCTGTAATATCTCAAATCCCCACTCTAAATGCAGGACTTAATATAAGCATGTATTGAAGGCATAAAATCAGTCTAAGGAAAATTTCTCCTGACTCAGATTTTTTTTCTAATTGTCAAACGTTGTCATAATTCAGCCTTTAATCCTGACTCAGAAGGAAAAACTTCATCATATATTGTGAGAATTGGGTTTTCTGACTTCTTAGAAAGGTACCCTTGCTCTTCTCTGTCCCCTTTCCTTCCTTCCTCCCTCCTTCTCCACCCTCCTTACCTCCTCTTTTTTTTTTTTTCATAGAGAAGTAAGTGAATGGGAAAGCACAGACTTGATTTTACTTACCTTGGGAGAAAACCCAAGGGATGGCCATCACTATACATATTTGTAAATAATTATTTTGAAGCGAGAAAATAAGAAATTCAGTGATATCTTTAGAAGATTAAAAAAAAAATTCCAGGCAAAGTCATAAACCATCTCGAGTGCTGCCATAAAACTTCAGTACCCTGTATGGTTTCAGAGCAGGATTTGTGAAGCAAAAACCACGATTAAAGTCAGAATAATACGAGCTGCATGCACCCCTGGTGGCCCCTGGTGTGTAACTTCAGTCTCCCGCTTCCCTGTGTTCTGCTAAGAGGTTCTGTCAAGTGGAAATGGCCTGGGCAGGGCAGCTTCTCACATGCAGGTCAGGGGGAGCCGTGGGGAAGGCTGATCTTGTTAGCCTGGGACCTCTATGCATCTCATGATGCAAACTGGGGTTGAAGTTCAAGGCCATATATTTACTGATACACACGTGCGTGCGCACACACACACACACACATTATTTGGCTTCTCAGTGGAAGGATTCTGGTCAACTTCTCTGATCTTTTAAATTGATTTTTCTTGAAAATTTAAATTTCAATATATTCTCTTTTTGGCTTTCCTTTTCTCATTAGCTCTTACCCTAATCTTCTTACTTCCCTCTTTAGAACAAGTTTTCTGGGACTCTGCTTGCCTCTCCTCATCGCTTTCTCTCTTTCCTCCCTTCTTCTTCTATTACACTGTGTTCTGCTCACTTCCTCCCTTGTTCTCCTTCTTCATCGTACCGCCCCGTAGCACCCGCCCCTCCGTCCAGCTCCTCTTCCCCATCACCATGCCTCCCTGATCTGGGTACTATTGGTTGAAGGTAATCAGAGATGTTCATCTCCTGTACCTTGCAGGTTCCATCTTGGGGGAAACAGACATAGAAGTTTCTCCAAGTATACAACTGGATTCACATCGCGGAGGCCTTCTGTTGCTTGGTGAGAACCCTAGGCATGCATTTGAATTTTCCTGCGGGGATGCGAAGAGCTAAAGTCAGGCTCTGAATTCATGTAGTGGGCCTGTCACTTCCCCTGTGACCTCAGAGGGACCATGTGCAAGTAAAAAGTACAGACCAAAAAGATTTAAAGTCCTTAACTTCATTTACTCACTAATAATTCTGATAGTGAGGATGTTCCTTCTAGCCAGAAAAGACTTCTTGTATATAATTCTCCCGTCTGCCTGTGAATGATGAAGCAAAATACTGGACTGAGAAAGGTGCTGGTGAGACAGGAAAGAACGCAAGGAATAGCTATGTAAATGTCTTAGCGTCTCTTGGGAAGAGATATATCAGCTCTTGCATGCAGCCTGGAAGAAGCGATAGGGATGGACGGTTTGCTGTTGGTCAGGAAAATGCCCTGCCCTATGACAACCTTGACTCCCAGGCCACCCTGACATCTGTCTCTAGTCTGACTACAGCAGGCTTTGTTCCCCTTGTGACAACAGCTGCCTGTCCTGACACCCAGTTCACAGAGCTGTCACCTGCCTCCTGCCTCGGGAGGTGATTAGTTGGACAGCTTTTCTTTCTGCTTGTGTGCTGACTTCTTTCAGACTCGATTCAAAACAACTCCAAGGAGAATCATTCAAGAGCGGGGGACCTACTTGACTTAGGAGATCCGTTTCTTTTCCTTTCCTTCTCAGCAAATGGTAAATTACCTCCTCGTCCTCTGAGGCCCCAGGACTTTCTTTCCCAGACAGTCCCTGCTTCTCGTGGGCCGCAGACTGGCTTGGCCACAGGCCTCTTTCTTGGCTGCACTCTGCCAGCATGCTACTTGCAATTTCTCTGAAGACAGTTCTGGTTTTTTCAAGGCAAATGAAACTTCATGGACCATTTCTTCCCACTTTCCTAGAAGCAAAGGCCGGCACGGGGGAGGGAGGGGGAGATATACACAGGCGGAAAGTCACTTCTCAGCTCCCGAGGAGGAAGTGCTGACCCAGCGTAGGGGCACCGGGACTCAGCCCTGCTCCATGCAGACACAAAACTGCGTGTGTGCGCACATTCATCACACAGCTCCTGAGTGCAGGTAGGGGAAGACTTTTAGTGATCAAATCTCAGTTTGAGAAATGTAGCAATCTCTCTCACCCTTCCTCCCTCCCTCTAGCTCTTGCTCTCTTTTTAAAAATACGAGCAGATTATTTTTCATTTGTAGCCCAGATGCTACTATTTTTCTGTTACTTGCACTTAGTGAGTTGAAATGCAACAGATGTTTCAAAAGGGTTTAGAACAAAATTCCTCATTAGGGACCATGACAAATAAATCGCACACCTAACTTTTAGATCCTTTCTTTCCTCAGACTTTCGGCTGATTTTTTTTCCAAGAGGGAAAGGGGAAAGAAGACTGTAAAAAAATGATAATGAAAAGTATATTATAATAATCACGATTATTTATTGGTTGAACTAGGACTTTTAGCTGCTGTAAGTGCTTCCTCGCCTGTTATTTAATTCAACACTCAGTTACCACGAGGGCAGGTATTATTGCATCTATTTAACATATGAGGAAACTGAAGCACAAACAGGGAAGGAGAATTGACCAAAAATTAGGCAGATCCACCTCTGAAGATAAGAGTGTGAACATTTATTTCATGGAGCCCTATTGCTTTTGTAAACACACACACATACACACACACACACACACACACACACACACACACACACAAGCATGCAGAGAGAGAGAGAGAGAGAGAGAGAGAGAGAATATTACCCCAATTTTCTAGGTTTTACCAACAAGAGCTCCCTATAATGACTGGACCTCAGTTCAGTTAATATAAATTATGAAAGTTAATACGAATTAACTTTCTCCTTGTTATTTCTGTAAGTTTCCAGGGATGCTTCATGTATATATTGCCAAGGCCAATGGTTTTTGTTCCTTTTTCCTTTTTTTGACTATGCTAAGTTGTTTATTAGGTGTGAATTTTACAAACATTGCTTAAATTCATGGTAACTGTGGAACTAGAGAGCATTGCTCTTCCTCCAAACTTCTGGGAGAACCACCAACAGTGTGATGGAACTTGGGGTCCCTTCCAAGGCCCTGACTTGTGGCCTACAGATGTCAGCCTGTGCATCATCCTGTGTGTATCACCTGGTTTGGCGATCCACCACGTGTCAGGATTTCTTCTGATGGCTTTGCGAACTGGGGGATAACCTCAAAGAACACACACACATGAAATCTTAACTGATGCAGTAGAATTCAAGATGCTCAGGGCCCCACAGTAGAGCTCAATCTTCAGCAACAGACTTCAGGCATCAGACTTCAGCATGTTGGACAGACTGGCCACAGTTTGTACCCTTAGGAAGTGGGCGTTTAAAGGCATGATGGTGCACAAGAACTGTGTATACAACATAGATTGCTGGGCCTTGTATCCCAGTCTGTGAGCCTTCTTGGGCTGGATGTGGAGAGGGGAGCCTTGTAGAAAATACAGAGCTGGTGGTACTGCCAGCAGCTTGTTGCAGCAGATTGCTTTTTCCTCCATAGATCCTTGATATAGTTGAATGCACTTATCTTGACTTTTCTCCATAACATTTAAAAAATTATAGTAAGACACATAGAATTCACCTTCTTAATCATTTCTAAGTATATTTACTTTATCGTGCAGCAGATTTCTGGAACTCTTCATCTTGAAAAACTAAAACTCGATATCCATTAAAATTTATATGTTACGTTTGCTATTCTTCCCTCCCTCTGCTCCTAGCAACTACCAATCTACCTTCTGTCCCTATGAATTTATCTGCTCTAGGTAGACACATACAGGGCTTGTCTTGGGATGACTTTATTTCACTTAGCATAATGTCGTCAAGTTTCATCCTTGTTACAGCATGTGTCAGAATTTTTCTTTTTAAGGCTGAATAATATTTCATTGTATGTGTAGACCACATTTTGTTTGTCCACTTATGAGTTGATGGACAGTTAGGTTGCTTCTGTCTTTTGTCTGTTGTAAATAATGCTGCTATGAGCACATGTTCTTGGCATTTTTTTTTACTTTATCACATTCTAAATTAGGAATTTATTTGTAGTTGTTTTTTAAAGGAGAGGTTCTTTCACCTTCCATTAGAGTATAAGTTCATAGATTTCCAGCTGTTTTGAATCCCGCTATGTCCTCAGATCTTAGACTAGTATTTAGAATGAAATTGATGCTCAAAAATATTTATGAAGCAGATCTGAAAGCAAGAGAAGATCACAAGGTTAAAAAATTGCTTTCGGAGAAATCAGAGTGACCAGTGTGGTATTAAAAGGTCTCTAAATTTGGGAATTTAAAAACTCCATGCTTCAGGTCCCCCAAAGACCAAGGTGCCTTTCTTTCTTCACAGGTCAGTCCTGATCCTGATGTTAGAAGCTGTGTACAGGAGGTGAGCTTTTCCCATAGAAGCTCCTGAGGTTTGTAAGCTGCATTTCTCATAGCAGCAGATCAATTTTCCATTGCCACACCCAGCCTGATGGCTGCCATGACCCTCACATCAAAATTCGTGTGTGAAGTTAAGTTAATTTTTAAGGAAAGAGGAATCTATTCATAGCCTGCTTTTTCTTAACTCCATGGAGGATAGCCCTTTAATGATCCACAGCCTAAACAATGAGAATGCATAAATAATGAGAGTGTTTCCTTGTAATAATTATTACTGAAACTGACCCCTAGCAGGGACTAGAATCACTTTTCAAATCATCGAAGGTATAATGTAAGTATAGATGACTGTGGTCAAATTCTTTGAAAATTGGTCACTTAGAGGTCCTTTTACTTAAAGTATGGTGTAGGTAGAGAGGCAACATCTGCAGCAACACACAGGAATTTCTTAGAATTACAGAATCTCTGGCCTGTCCCCACCTATTGAATTAGAATCTGTCTTCAACAAGATCCTGAAAGGACTCAGCAGCATCCCCAAGTTTGAGAAGCACTGGCTTATTCATTTATCTAAATAACAACATTCCCTGACAAATTTGAGGCACATTTATCTGTGCTGCAATTTTAGAGACCGATTTGTCTTTATCCATAAAAGTAATTTCCGAACCACGGTGTTTTGAAATGACTACTAGCTCGATGTAGTGATGCCCACCTATGATCCCAGGTGGTTGAGGCTGAGGTAAGAGGCCTGGAAGTGGAGGACAGCCTGGGCTACACAGCAAGTTCAAGGCATCCTGAACTACATAGTAGGAGGTCCCGTCTCAAACAAACTGTATGTGTGTACATGGATACAATAGTCATTCCGCATTTTCCAACAAAAGTCAGTGTATTTGGAAAGATCTACAATTTTCGGAGTACAGAAGCTTTTGAAATCATGATATTAGAGCTCAAAATCCATGCTGTTTTAAGTTCAGTAGTAAATTTCAGAAAATAACTTAAAATGCAACAAAAACAAAAATAGTGCTTTGGATCTTAAGTATCTTTGCTTTTTTTCCCTCACAGTACTTAAGTCTCTGCTGAGTATTGTCAGCTTGTAGAATGGCAAGAGCTTTAAGGGCATTAATGCCACCTAATTGCCTATTTCCTTTCCCCCCAGTCTAAATTCCAACAGAATGTATTTCCAAATTCTTTCATTTGTGTTATATCCCTTCTATTACAATTTCTTTCGTTCTTACATTTAGAGTCCAGCTTGAAGCTCTGCTGTCTCTTATGTGATATTCATCTCAGAATATTCCCAGCCATCTTCCATCTGAATCATTACATGAGTGTGGGGGGAGCACACACACAGACACACATACACACACACACAGAGGCTTGCGCGAATGCCTTTAATAAAAAATTTCTCCATATGGAGCTCAGAAGCCAAATTAAATCAGTTGAATAACCATCTTTAGCTTGCTGATTTCATTCTTCCTTATTGAAGTAATTTCTATGGGATTTATTGTTCATAAGACCTAACTGAGGTAGAAATAGCTTGAGGCTAATAGTTTAAGAAACAGCTCACATCAGACCACTCACCCTGGTAAAAACGTGGATACCTTTGTTTTTGTTTGTTTGTTTTTTAAATTTATCCTAAGATATACTCCTTGATCTTTCTGCATTTTGTAGGAACAGGAGACTCAATGCATCAGAACATGAAGTTTAGCAATCAGAGCGGGTTAGCCTCATATGGCAGATGGGGAAATGGAGGGTTAGAAAACTTAATTGATCCACTGAAGGTTATATGGCTTGTTGGTGTCAAGCTGAGAGAAGAGCTCAGTGATACCATCTCACTGTATTGAAAGAAAACTATGAGGAGGTGTGCTGACTGCCAACTCTGAAACTGGATGCACTTTATTTAAAAATATAAGCAAGTATGCAAAAGAGCCTTCTACCTAGCCTGCCAGTTGTTAACTCCTGTGTTGGGGCTCATCCAGCACCTTAAACACAAGGGCATTTTAAAATAAGCAAATAGTATTGGAGCTCACTACAGCAGGTTGTGTTAGTGGCAGGCTAAAATTGGCCCTGAAATATCTACAATGTGTTGGTGACCTCTCCCAGGAAGTGCCTCTATAGCACTTTGATTTCTTATAAACCACACTTTCCTTTTTCTCTTGCCTTGAAGTCAAGGCACAGAAAAACCAGGCAGGATGCCTCGATTTGGGTCAAATGACCTGTGTAATAGCAGTAGTTACAGCTGATTCCGGAAGACACACACTCTTTGCTTCTTCCATTTCTATGTTATGAGGCAAATAGAAAAAAGAATGAATATTTGGGGCGGGGAGTGAAAAAAAATCACCGACTATTTCCCAGGATGGGCACCAGCATAGATGTACAAGCCCTTAACCCTGGCAGATCAGAGGGCTTTTGACAGTAATAGAGCCAAGATCAGACATCGTGATTCTAAGAGTATCATTAAAGACTGTACCTTCGGAGGTTCTTAGCATTAATCACAGGTGATTCTGAGGACCTTGCCATGTTGGGAGAATCTCTCAAGCACACAGACTTAAAAACCTTCCATGGCACAGTGATGGAAGGGGCTAAGTCATAAAATAATGAGAGTTAACTGCTGCTTTAGGACAGATGTTCAGTGTTGGAGAGACTCAGTTTAAGGGAGGAAGGGAGGAGAGAGGAGGAGAGTGAAAGACAGAGACAGAGACAGACAGAGAGACAGACGGGCAGACAGACAGACATAGACAGACAGAGACAAAGAGGGGTTTAGTTCTGTTTAGATTAAAATGATGTGTCTCATGTTTTAGAATTTTTTTTTTAATTTGGATTCTATTTGAAAAAGGAGATATTTTCATTTTGACTATGACCAAGTAAAAGGGTGATCAAGTTCCAAGTTCAGAATTTTAGTGTACAAAGACTTAGGTCAGAGGTGGGTCTCCACTTTACATAGGTGAGTGACCAGAACATCTCCAGACTCACAGCTGTCACATTCGCCACTACAGTTGGCGTGCCGGCCAGCTGATGACTGCATGGAAGGACTCTAGCAACACAAGTCTAGTGTGGGGCCTGCCGCGCCATGCTGGGGGAGGTCAAGACTGCCCGGGAAGGATCTAGGAGTGCAGGGAAAATGCCCAACACTTTTCAAATAATTTTCTCCAGAAGAAATAAACCATGGATCCCATATTTGTTGCAGAATTGGGTCAAGAATCGTGTTGCAGATAATTGTAGATAATTTAATTACAAGCAGAATGAAATTTTTTGTCATTTATAATTGATCCAATATCCTTCTTCCTTTCTGGATTGTAGTCTCCCCACCCTCCAGGTTTGTGAATGCCCTGTGGTGTATGAGATTTAAGCTCGTGTGTGTGTATATATATATATATATATATATATATATATATTTTTTTTTTTTTTTTCCCTTGGCAGTATTGGGAATTGAGCCCAGGACCTTGGTCATGTCTGGCAAATGCTGGGCTGTATCCCCAAGTCTTTTAAAAAGAATTTTGCAAGAGGATCTTGCTGAGTTGCCCAGGTTGGCCTTGAACATGAAATCCCTGTTTCAGTCTTCTGAGTAATCGGGATTATAGGCACAAGGCACTATGCCTAGCTCCCATATGATTCTTATTCAATTATACTAAAACATTCAGAATATTATTTATGTTTCTTAATTTTATGAAAAAAATCGAAGTTTCATAATTAATGAAAGAATAACAATAGTTATTGTACTGTGAATTGTTATTGTCACTGTAGTTACTCAGAGCGAAAGACATAATCCAAAAAGATTCTTACAAAAAAAGAAACAAAAGATAATAACAAAACGTTCTTTTCAATGAGCTAAGATAAACTAGTACTATATATAAAACCAATTTATGTTTTTTAACGTGTAAAGATTCCAGTTGAATAATTTATAGACTTTAACAACCATATTTTCCCTTTAAAATGGCAAAGTTGTTTGCTAAATGTTTATGAGAAGAAACTTGAACAGACTTTTGTTTACCTTAAGACTTTATAACCCAGAATTCTAAAAGCATCCCAGAATCTCTGTATGGCACTGCATCCTTCTGTTACAAGTGGAGCTAGGGCACTTCTCTGGAACTTGCTATTTGTCACATACTACATTAACTCTCCCATCCAAATGGTTTCTTTGTTCATATATATATATATATATTTACCCAAGCAGGAGCCAAGACATCTAGAAACTTTTATTTCTAGATGAATTATTTTTCCAACCTCTTCTGGACAGCCCTGGAAACTGCTATTGGTCACCAGCTGCAAGTCAGCAAATTGCTTCAGTCCTAGCTCATTGTAAAGATCATCTTTTTCTCTTACACAAAATCTTGAGCTTTTGACCAGCCAGTTTTTGTTTAAACTCTTCACGTGGAAAGGAATTTCTCAAATTCACATCAATGCTCTTGTGTCTCAAAATCTCCATATTTGTCGAATAATCTCTTGAATGATTCATCCTAATTTCAAGTAAATCTGTGGTCACCTGTGTGTGTGTCACAGTGTGTTTTAAATGATGGCAGACCAGATGACAATAGCTTTCTGGAAGAGTTTCAAGTGCCTTTCACTTAGGGTAGGCTGACCAAGTTTAAGTTTAGCAAATAAAAATTCAGTGCTCTAAATTAACTTTGAATTTAAGATAAACAATTATAATACCATTTTGGTGTAAGTATAGCCCCTAGAATATTGGGGGCATACCCACGCCAAGTTGTTATTTATTATTTATCTGACACTCAAATTTAACTAAGTGTGCTGTACTTATTCAGCAACCCCATATTGGAACAAATGAGTGAGGTCATGTTATGTGGCCACTTGAGTCGACTAGGGTCCAGTACTAAAACCCTACCCTGGGAAGTCAGGTCAAGAGAAGAATCAGGCTATTTGAACTTATTGTGATTAAGAACACAGGAAAAAAAATCAAATCCGTTACACTCTATCAGGATCTCAGAAATGGAAGCAAATGGAAAGTGAGGTTAGTAAACCAGATCTAAATGAGCTGACCAAACTTGACAGTTTTCTGTGTGAGGATGTTCTCCATTACCCATGAGGGTCTTTCATTCTTTTTTCTTTCGAAGCTGCCCATAAAGATGGATGTGGCCTGCTATCTAGTGATGCTATAGGAAGTTTAGCAGTAATGAAGAAAAGGTGGCCGTATGTCCTGGCTCACAAACTTCTGGGCACTTAATGCTAGCCAGCTTCTCTGCTGGTTAGTATTAAGACACTGTCACAGATTCTCCTATGCAGTCAGTGCATAATGAACATAACAGGCTTCTCAAACCCACAGAGGAAATAGGCATGAACCCACAAAGCTGGCATCATGGAGTTCTGGCTCCTCACTTCGTATCTCCATTCTGATGGACCACTTCTGCAGACGGGGCAGAAATCAGGAGACTGGAGGCATGTGAGCACTGGGATTCCCATTCTGTCTCTGTTTGTTTCCTTTCTCTCCAATTAGAGATGAAAATCCTTGTCCTTCCATAGAAGGGAGCAGATGTAATGACCAGATAGGCTAAAGAATGTGTAAATCTCCTAGAATGGAAAGGAAACTGCACTGGATAAATGGAGGAAGAAGCTGTTTTGTTCTGCTATCTTCGTCCTGGTGGATAATCACATGTCCCGGTTTGCCTAAGAAGGTCTAGATTTACTCCTGTTGTCCCATCATAATTACTAATAGTACCCCTTTCATTCTCGAATGTAAAAATATATTGAATGTCACTTGAATTAGGGTAAGCATATTTATGAATACCAACCTAGGATATATTTGACAACAGAATATTTGGAATTTGGACTTGGCCGATCAAAGGTTGCACAATTGCCTAGTGGCCAGATAAGCACTGAATCTTCTGATGCTAGGCCAATATTCTGTTGGTATGTCCAGTCCCCCTTTAACCTGGAAAACCAATAGTGAGGTTCCAGGTGGAGAATTACGGATCTTGACTGAGCCTTTATGAAGGCACGGAATAGTTGATGGATAATGATTGAGCATACATATCTTGCAATGAGAATATTAAGCAGTTTTCACTCATCTTTATATAAAGATAAGAAACTGGTGATGATCCTTCATGGATTATATTGCTGTCCAGAAACTTTCCTGTGCCCCACACCTGAGCAAGAATGTTTACTACTTGCTTCCGGGAAATACTAATATTACTTACAGAAAGTATAGCTTGTCTGAAAATCATTACTCATGGATACTTTCTATGCTTTACACATTTTGCCATATCTGGGACTTTCTAACTGCTGAGTCCTCATTCTTTTTAAAAGATCAGTGACAACCCCCATAAAATTTATTGAGGAGAGAAAAACCTCACTTTCCTTCTGGGGTGCCATCTGATTGCCTGCTTTAGAGAAGCAATGGCCACTGTTTGACACAATAAAAGTGCCCCTGGGACTTGGGAGTAGAGGGATGGATGCTACTATTTGTCCCTGTATGCCTAATATGGAGCGGGATGGATACTGAGCTTCGAGATAGTCCTTCTGTCCTTACTGGTCTCCTTCAATTCTAGACTAGGATGGAGGAATAGAAGCAAGGACAAGCAAGTACTCTGGGAGGCAGTATTATTGATAGGAAATTATGAATAATTAATATGCACATTAATCAATAATGTAAGAACAATAGTGAATTTTGTGGTGTTTCAGAGGGCAATGTTTAGGATTAAGTAAGGACCATAAGAAATCGGTCTCAATGCAGATGCTACATGACTTTGTGGAGTTTTCAAACTTTAGAAAGGACTCAGTGGCACTTGAGAAAGGAAAAGCTACCTTGATGAACTCAGCTGGACACTTGATTGTCAATTCCAAAGAACTTGTAGGAAAATTGTAACAGCTTGATTTTATAAAGCTGCAATTAACATCGTTGAGTCCTGAAATACTGTAATTGTTACCCAGTAGTGAAGGCTGCACATACATGTGGGAGGGAGAATAAGATTTCACCAGAGTGAGTGACAAATAGTGTCGTGGTCCTGGGAAGGAGTAGGTAGGGTGGATGGAGTCGTTTAGCCCGAGATCCTGTGCGTCCGGGACTGCGATGTTACTGTGGAGGGAACACTGGGATGTCAAACAAGCACTATGAGGCCCTCAAGCCAAACTCTTCCAACTGAATAAATGAGCTAATTCTACCATATCAGCCAGTAGATGTCTCTCTCTGTTATATCCCTTCTGATCATTACCTTGGCCATCAGACAGTTCTGCTACATTACTCGACTATACTGCTGAGAGAATCGACAATATTAAAACGACTCCATTGCTTTTATGAACTGGCTCTAGGAGGCTAGAGTCCATTTCCATTACTGAGATGTGTTGCATGCCTAACCAAATGCTTTTAGAAGCAGATAATTAGGCATTGCAGGCCGTGATTGTTTAAAGAAGATATACATTCAGGTTTCAGACATGGTGTGTGAAATGTCCTGTTGGATGGAGGCTATGCTTACTTTCAGGAGTGCCTGGGGGTTATTTTGGCTGGGAGTCTGGAAGCAGGCAGGCCTCTGTTCTGGAGCATGTGTGGCAGCAGAGGCAAGGGCGGTGTTTTAAATACAAACGCTCCTGAGAGACAAATGGTGAGCAGTTCTGAGTAATTTCAGTCACACACAACCTGCCCCGGAAAAATAATCACACCTATTCTTGTCCACAAAATCATGGTGTCGCTTTTGAAAAACCTTAACGGTCTTGTTCTTAAAATACCAATGCCAACATACATCGTTTGCATGTGCTTATATAAAGCCTATTTGAAATCTGAAAGCATTTAAGAGTTAAATAATACAAGATCCAGTATCTGGAATAAATTACTGAAAATGCTGGTGTAAAGGGAACACATTTACTACACCTTTTAAGGCTCCAAAGAGAGCCCTAAAGAGAAAAGATTCTTTTCAGATGAAATATATAGATGGCCTGGTGATGATAAAGGGAAAGTACATAGGAGACCTTTTCCAGACCTTCCCAGGTGGTTAAGAGTAGAGGTGGGATGATTATTGACTCATGTGACACCACACCTGAGGAAGATCATGACTAGTATCCATCGGGTCTTCATCAAGACTTCCAGAAGATTCCAACTCTGTGATAGCCTTATTAGGAAGTCACTATAACATATCCATGTGTTTCAGTAGGAAGGATGGGTCTGGCGTCAATTCTGGATCTAGGTCTGCCAACAATCAGCTGGAACCTTGATATTCCAAGTGTGGACTGTGGACCACAACATCGGTAACACCTGGAGCTTGCCAGCAAAGCAGAACCTCAGGTGTCACCCCAGATGTGTGGAATCAGTCCACATTTTGACAAGATTCCCCAGGTGATTCATTTCCACATTAGAGTTTACGACCTCTTGGGCTCTACTGCAACATTTCAAAGACAGAAGTCATGTGATTGAGTCATTCTTTTACTCATTTATGTATTTCATGAGTATTTATTGAGTGTTCCTTTGGAGCTAGGAGGGATGGGAGTAAGCCCTGGGGAGACAGTGCTGAAAACGACAGACAGGATCCCTGTCAGTCTATTTCATTTTTGTATTTATTTAACAGTTACATTATGCTTCTTACACACTATGATTATTTGAAGCACTTCACCTATATTGACTCATTTTATCCTCCAACAACTCTGTGCAGCAGGCACTATTATATGTTACAATTTAGGGAGAAAGAAACAGAGACACAGAGAGATTATGTGACTTTTCTGGTACAGTGTGTATGTGGCAGAGATGGGATTTGAATCCAGACAGTATGGGTTCAGAGTGCCCTATGTTAGGATACCAATAAATCAATTCATTGTTTATAACTTACCATTTTTTTGTTTTAAGAAAATATGTAGAATGCAGTGATAGAAAAAATGAGGAGTACCCTTAGCAAGCCTGGTTAGGGAGGCCGTTTGAGAGATGACATGAAAACTGAAACCTGTATGAGGGGAAGGATCCTCATGTAAAGAGGCACACGAAGCAAATTCTAAATAAAGAAAATCACAGCATGTGCAAAGTATCTGAAGTAGGAGCAATGTGGCCCCTTCTGAGAACCACTGAAGCCATCATGGTTGGAGAATGTAAGTGGTGAAGAAAGACACCAGAGGCGACGTGGGGAGGTTGGAACAACGACCACAGGATCACAAGTCATGCAGAGCCTTGCAGGAGAGGAAAGCACGTCTTTGTGTAATGAGAAAATATCAGACAAATCCAAATTGAGGAATAAGCTAGAATATATCTGACCAGTATTCATCCAAAGTGCCAAGAAAAGGAGAGACTGAGAAATTGTCACAGATTAGAGGAGACTAGTGACTGAATGGAAAAGAGTGCTCTATGCAACAGAAAAAAGACAAACTGGAAAAGATGGAGAAATTGGAATAAAGCCTGTAGTTTGGTTAACAATATGTGCCATTGTTTGTATTTTAGTTAATTTCTTGATACTGATATCGTTTCCACGTAAAATGTAAATGGAAGCTGCTGAGGGCATCTAGGAACTGTGTCCTATCTGTGTTATTCTTCTCTAAGTTTGAAATTGTTTCAAAATAAATACTTAAAAAACCTGGGAAATATAGGATATTGAATTCAGTTTGTAAGCCAAAATTAAATTTTATTTAGCTAAAACTGTGTGAATGTGTATATTTCTATATACATGTTGGTATACATTGAGTATTCCTTATCTAAAATACTTGGGACCAGAAGTGTTCTGAATTTCAGATGTTTTGGATTTTGACATTTTTCATATATGTAATGAAATATTTTAGAACCAAACCCTAAACACAAAGTTCATTTATATTTCATGTATACTTTATACATGCAGCCTGAAGGTAATTTCATACAATGTTGCTAATAGTTTTATGCATGAAACGAAGTTATATGGCACAGGATTTTCCACTTGTGGCATCATCTTGGCACTCAAAAAGTTTGCAATTTGGATTTGGGCTTTTGGATTAGGGATACTCAATATGTATGTGTGTAAACACATAAATATATACAATATACATATACACATATACGGATTTATCAGGAGAGACTAGACAGAAGGCAGGAAAAGCAATATTCAAAGAAATAATGGATGAGAATTTTCCAGTATTGAAGACCTATATCCTCAAAGAACCATCTCCTCCAAATTCCGAGCAATGTTGCTTGGAATGCTGTACACAATGTTGTGAAGCTTCTTACATGTAACCCCAGGAAACAGGTAGCTGACTGAGGGATATCAGGTAGCCTGACAACAGCTTCCATGGCCACAGTTGAGCCGGCATACAGTTAAATAATACTGAAAGAAAATAACTGTTGACCCAGAATTCTACATCTATTCGAATTGTCATTCAAGAGTATGCATGAAATTAATATACTTTTTACCCAAAAATTGAGTTTTCCAGTCACATCTTACTACTTGACACTCATAAGTTATATGTATATATACACACACATATATATAAAAGATGTCAGAGCTTTATCTTGTACTATATTTACATATACACTCCAAATATATTAAACAACTCTATTAGTATGCAAAAGTTTAGGAGAATATGAAAGTATTTTTACAGATGTTGTAATAGAAAAGACCCTCCTAGGCAAAGCCACAGACTCAGAAACAGTGAAGTTGTTTCAGTCAGAAAAGTTGACTGATTTGAATACATACAAATTTAAAACTTTAGAACCATACAATATACAATAAATAAAATTAAAAGGCTATGAGAAAACTGGAAGACAATATAAGGGGCTATTAGAAATCAATGAGAAAAGGAAAATAACCAATTAAAAAATGAGAAAATGAGGAAAGGTTATGAAGAGAAGGTTTACTGAATTGAATGTCCAATAATTATAATAAAAAGATGCTTAACTTACAAATTGATATGCAAGTTAAATTGAATTGTCATGTTTCATCCAGACTAGTGAAAATACTAGGATTAAAGTATTTGTCTGTAGGGAAAGCCCTTCCTTTACTATGCGGTGATATAAACAAGTTTAGGTGTTTTGAAGAAAATTTGGCAGTTACTAGTAAAATTTATTTCTTTTTGAAAATTAATTTTATTGGTACAATTTTGATATGTGTAATGATCACATTCGTCATAGGAAATTTGTACCTGTATATAATACATCTTGATTCTTCTTTTTGTCTCCATTCCCCTCCCGTCTTTCAACTCTTCTTTCCTTCCTTATTTACAAAAATTTTTTCCCATTTTTTCTTCCGTTCTCTCTTTTTTTCCCTTTTCCCTTCCTTTCACCCCCCCTCCTCATTTCCTTGTTCCCTTTCCCATTTGAACATTTTCTTCCCGCTTCCCAATATGTATCATCCATTTTGGTCCTTATTTACCTTTTTAGTTTCTCATAAAAGAGAAACAATGTGATATTTAAATATGTTAAATTATGGTTTCAAGGTGCATCCATTTGCCTAAAAAATCTCAAGTTTATCTTTCTTTATGGCAGAGTACAACTCCATTATAAATAAAAACTACATTTTCTTTACCTATTCATCTGTTGGTGGGCATCTGAGCAATTTCCAAGATTTAGCTATTATGAATTGTTCTGCTGTAAACATGTAAAACGTCCATATATTGCTCTGGTATGAAACTTTTAACTCTCTCGGGACGATGCTAAGAAGGGGAATAGCTGGGTCAAATGGAGCCTCTAGTTTTAGATTTTTGAGGAATCTCCATACTGATTTTCATGTTGATTTTATCAACTTACACTCCTGCCAACAGCGGAGAAGAGCTCCTTTTCCCCCACAGCCTGGCCAGCATTTGTTATTGGTTGATTTCTTGATGATAGACATTATTTCTACAGTGAAGTGGAATCTCAGTGTTGTTTAAATTTACATTTCTTGAATGATCAGTAATCTTGAATTTTTTTTCATATATTTATTTGCTGTTTGTACTTCATCTGAGAAGTGAATTCTTTTCAGATGCCCATTTTTGGATTGGGTCTTTAAATTTGGGGGTCTGTTTTTTGGGTTTTTTTTTTTTAGTTCTTTATGTATTCTACATGTTAATCCTTTGAGGTGTAGGTGGTATCTTAGTTAGTTTTCTTGTTGATGAAACAAAATACCCAACACCCAAAGTTAAGGAAGGAAATGTTTATTTAACTCACAGTTTGTAGAGGTTTCAGTCCACAATAGGCTGGATCCAAGGCAGGGTGGTAGGCAGAAGTCAAGCAGAAGGCAGCAAGGAAAGCAAGGGTGCCTTGTATCTTATCCAGGCTGCTGGGATTAGGATGGTGCTAAGCCAATCAGTGGACTAATTCAGTAACCACACACCCTTAATCCCAGCATCACACACTCTCATTTCAGCTACCTCTGAAAAAGACCCACCTATAACTGCATGAGGCTTTGGGGAGATAGCTAGATACAAGCCATAACAGGTGGTAAATATTTTTTCCCATACTATGGGTTGTCTCTTCATTCTACTAGTGGATTCTTTTGTTGTGTAAAGCTGTTTAATATGATGAGGTCACAGTTGTTGATTCTTTGTAATATTTACTGTGAGATCAGGGTTTTGTTCATAAATTCTTTGCCTGTACCTGTATCTTCAAGAGTTTTACCTATTCTACTTTCCAGCAGATTACGTGTTTGTTTTAATATTTACATCACTGATCCATTTTGATTTTAGTTTAGTGAGAAATATGGGTTTAGGTTTAATCTTCGGCATATGGAAAGCCAGTTTTCCCAGCACCATTTATTAAAGAGGCCATCTTTCTTCCAGTAATGGGAGAAATGATTCTTGCATATGGACAAGTAGTGTCACCCAAAGGCAGAACTGGGTGATTATGCGAGGAGCTCTAATTTGAGCACATTGGGTGCACAGTGCTGCTAATTATTGAGATAGGAAATGCTGGAGATGAGTGTGTAGGGATCTTTTGAAGTGGGTGGGAATCATTTGTTCCTCTTAGGATATATTCAATTTCACATACTTATAGGACTTCCAAGTAGAGATGTCAGAGAAGCATTTATGTCCTTTCACATTCATTTCACTCTGGATCTGGAAGAGAGCCAGGATTTAATATTCATTGAATGGATTTTAGGGAAGAAGACCTCCCTGGCTTTTTACTATTGCTGAAAGTTGTTGTAACAGAGATCAAAGCTTTGCTTTGTATAGCTGAGAATGACATAACGTACCACAACAAACAAACCACAAATTATAGAGAGTTAACACACTAACTTCATTTACTCTAAGGTATCTGTGACACGTACCAGTGTCTTCTTACAAGCAGATCTTGGTAGGTAGACTTCAGGCATTGGGAGGGAAGATGGAGCCAAGGTGTAAATGCCTTGCAATCATGCTTTATTTAATAGAGTACCTGCAGTGGCTAGTCCAAGTGTTCAGCAAATGCTATTTTGGACAAAATGCCAAAGATAAATCTTGCTCAAGGGCAGAGCTATTCCATTAATGTTAACTTTGAATTTAAACACTGAATGTCATTTACCTCCTCGCAGTGATACCACACACACCCTTCACCATCTCCATGTGTCCTTGAGCCAGGTACTACTAGTTGAAGATAATGCTCTTCACTTTATTTAGTCTGTGATTTTATTTGTATTAGAGTCATAGAATTGTACAACACTGAGTTGTACCAAAAAAAAGTTGTATAGTTGCCATATTTCCTGAAATGTTCTTATATACTTTGTAAATTCTATCTGATTGGTGGAATGAAAATGCCCCCCACCCTAATTTGAATGCATTTTTGTTCAAAACATGGTTCATTTGGGTAAGATGTCTCTTCAAGCTTTTGGTCTGATTCCTTGCTATACTCTTGTCCTCCCTTAAGATAGTGTATGCTGCAGGGGAGAACTGTTTTTACAACTTTGGAAGACAGAGTCTCCCCATGATTATCTTCAGGTGATTGTTGACTGCTGCCCGTAACATCTGGCTTAGCTGGATGCTTTCTTTGAGTATTTGGCAGCTGATGAATTTATAGTATATTGCATATCTTGATCATAGCCCAGCAGCCTCTCTCTGTTGACTAGACTCTTCTTGATTTTTATTGCCTCTGTAGATCTCCGAGTTTCTGTCAAGTCCTCCAAAGTGTTCTTGGACAAGGTCATGTACTCCATAGCTTGTGGGGCCACCTTGGCTCCTCTAAAACCTTATGACTCTGTCAGGGTCTGTGACACATAGGGACTGAAGAGCCACTTAATAGTTCTTCTCTCTACTTTACCATGAAAGCCTCTTCTCCTAGCTCTGTAGTTCACTTTCTCTCAGCAGACGTAGCCTATACCGAGGCCCCACACTGAACACGCACACAACTGGCTACTTGTCTGTCTCTGCCATCTTTTCTCTACGTATCCGTGGGCAAGGAGAGGGTTTTTCTTTGTCATCTTTTTTGTTTCCCTCGAGGGCACTTGTTCTCTCTCTTTCGGTAAGGTTAAAATGCAGAAGAGATGAGGTGCAAGGAAATATACATTGCAAAATATTCCAAGAGTATAATACTGATTACGTATATTTGTAACCAGAATGCAGATGAGAGAGGCCTGAGTAGTATAAAATAGGGCCATGGAAATTCTGAAGATACTTTTGATGACAAAATACATCCATTTATAAGTAAGAAACTGGCCTCTGAAGGAAGAATATCACATCTTTTTTATTGTTCTATCACTTTATTGCATCTTCATTAACAAATAAAGGCTCATTTCTCCAGTATCAAAGAGCAGAGTATCTAAAAAACTAAAATGGATTCAACTGAGCCAATATTATGGAGCCTACTACATGCTCTTCACTCTCTTTAATACTTTGGAGGAGAAAGAAGATAAAGGCACATTTAGTATTCACCGGTAGGATACAGATGTCTCTGGGAGACACGACACACACTTTTGAAGTGGCTGACGAATGGTGCCTGGTGGAGTAGGGTTACTCGGACGAGTAGCATGGCATAGTGATAAGGGCTACAAGAGATGAGAACTGGGACACTGCTCTGAGCTTGGCGATTTCTCGACATGATGGCTCATAGACAAGCATCGGCCTTTTTGCATTCAGAAATAGAAGTGTGGAGGATAGAATGTAGAAAGTAGGAAAGGTGAAGGGAGCAGCAAGAACCAAGATTTTGAAAAATGACTGAATAGAAATGCACCATCCAATATGGTAATCACTAGTCATGTGTAACTACAGGACACTTAAAATAGGGTGGTCCAAATGGAGATATTTGTTAAGTACAAAATATGCACTGCATGTTGAAATCTTGATATGAAAAAACAATGTAAAATACCTCGCTAGTAATTTTTAAATATTGATGTCATTGGGTGAAAGTATATTTCAGGGAATAAATTTTTCCTATTTCTTTTTATTAGATTTTTAAATCTGGCTGCTAGAGAATTTCAAATTACATTTGAAGCTTGACTTAAATCTCTGTTGAATAGCACTGGCAGAAAAACATGTCGGGAAAGAGATTGCCCAATTGAAGGAATGGGTTTGTGTCTCCCAACAGGTCCTTGTTTTTCAAGAATAACTTTTTTTGTGGGGAAAAAAAAAAACCTTCTAGAACTTCTACAGGAAAATCGTTGCTCATCCAGTACCAAAGCAGCCAAAAAGCCAGTAATATTTCTAAGCGAGTCCATACTGTAATAACCCTCTAACAGCTTCCTATGGGTAAGACAGTCTGGTTGTATAGGAACCTGTGGTCTCTTGCACCAACTCTGAAGTTTTATTGGGATCTGCTACTCTAACCCTTAAGCTGGTCTGGGACTGGTAGGGGTAATCAGAAAGACAAAGCTGGCTGTACTGGGTACAGCCTTGAAAATCATCTTGGGATTTCATTTACCAGGTGATAAGAAACCTTAAAGTACTCTCTTTTGGGTTGTCTCTTAATGTCGCCCCAAAACCTTGTGTAGTCATAGGCGGGGAGTTTCAAAGATGGTTGTATCTAGGGTGTGTGATGCTGGGATTCAGCGTGTGATAGTGAGATTGAGGGTGTGTGATTACGAAATTAGTCTAGCGATGAGCTCAGCATAGTTCTGGGTGTGCATAATGGGAAGGCACACCTTGGGTTTGAATGGCACCACCCACAAGGAGGGTGGCCTGGAAGGGACAAAAGGGTGAGGCTTCTGCTGTCTTGCTGCTTGCTGTTTTGCTGTCTCCTTCCTGCTTGCCATGGGCTATTTCTCCTCCAAGATGCCCCTCTGCCATGTCAC
Organism: Hystrix cristata; assembly: GCA_004026905.1. NCBI lineage: Eukaryota > Metazoa > Chordata > Mammalia > Rodentia > Hystricidae > Hystrix > Hystrix cristata. The sequence goes on along the minus strand of PVJO010002213.1, from coordinate 96,742 downwards.
CCTGCCTTGGAGCCAGGCAACTATGGACTTAAATGTCTACAAACTGTAAGCTGAAATAAACCCTTCCTCCTTTAACTTGGAGCATTGAGTATTTTGTCTCAGCAATGAGCAAAGTAACTAAGACAACACCCCATACTCTTCTACCCTTTCCTTGGCTTGTTCACCTAGTACAGCTTTCCGAGGCACTCTTATTTTGGTGCTGAATTTTGATTTTCCTGCAGGTTGGCTATTGCTGTAGGTCCCCTTAACCTCTGAAAGAAGAAATCAAGTGGAATTCTGAGAGACAGGGTTGGAAATTTCCCAGTGTCCTCAAACCTTTCCTAGAATCACTGTCTAGTACAGAGTCAAAGCGGCCTTTTGCACATTTGGGTAACAGCTGTAGCGCTGTTTTTATCTTGTAGCCAGAAACCCTGCTGGCCTCTTGTCTTCTTAAGTATCTTGAAATCCCTTTCACAACTCCTGTCAAATGGCTGAGCTCTGTTTTCAATGCCTCGCCTCTTTCTGGAAGAATCAAAGCACCTAACAGACCTGTCAGATAAAAGATAACCGTGACCCACTGTCCGAAACCTGCCACCACTGGGGCTGCTATCTGGGAAGTGATCCTCACAGCTGCAAAAGCTGTGTCACTTCAGGGTGTCATCTGAGGTTAGTGATAATTATAGTCCTCAGACTCATTCTGGAGGGTTTAAAAGGAGATGTTATGAACTGGAGTAACCCTGCTACTGTTTGGGACATAGAGATTTTTTTATTTATTGGATTCCTCAAACCTTTCCTGGGAGATTTTGTCCTGTAAGTCATGCTGACAGATTTATCCCGGGCTCCTGTCATCAGTGGCTCTTTTCTCACTAAGCAGGTGGAGGGAAAAAGCTGAGGAAGGTAACTGCCAGCCGAGAGGTCATTCATGTATCAGCACCATGAAGTGGACATAAATTATAAGTATTCTGTAAGACTGTAGCTGGCTATTGCTTCTGCCTTGTCCTAAATGTTTCCTTTGTCACAGTGTTTGCCACTGGCATTAGCATTATTATTGGTAATAGTAATTAGAGATTGACACCCTGTACGCATGGCAAGCATGGACTCCCAGGATTCCTCTCACATATGGGATGTGAGAAGGGTCAGTTTTACCCACTAAAATAGGCCAGGAAAAGTCCCATGATACTGAGTCTCTAGAAAGCATATCCAGGAGCGCTTAAATCGGTAGACACTCCATCACCACTACCCACAGCGAGGGAAGACTTTTTTGACCTTTATTTAACTCTAATGGCACAGGTTTTGTGGGAGAAGGAATGAAGGGAAAAAGGAAGTAAGTGAAGAAATGATGGAAATCATAGAATTTTAGACCTGGAGAGATCTTTAGGGATCTGTGTCCAATATTTTTCAGCTCTTTTTTTTTTTTTTTTTTTTTGCCATGGAATTCTTTGTTGAAAATAGCTGCTATCATTAACACTTACTTAATTCATACTGTGAACTAGGAAATGAGCTGAATGTTTCACACATACAGTAGTTCCCCCTTTTCTGGGCAGTATGTTCCAAGCCTCCCATGCCTGGAACCTCACATGGTACTGAAGCCTAATGTACTTTTTTTCTTACACATATATATCTATGATAAAGTTTAATTTATACTTTAGGCACAATATGAGATTAATAATGGTAACTAATAAAATAGAACAATTATAAACTATGTGCTATACTAAAATTTTTGTTACATATCATCTTTCTTGTAGGCTCAGTACTTTCTGATGTTACACATTGTTGTCAGTTGCAGCATATTTTCTGTTCATGGCTTCCACCCACAATTTAATGCTTTTTCTATCTTAACCAAGCACTTATCACCTACTGTGGCTGTAACTTTTGCATTTTGAGGTGCAACAGCCAAAGTAGCATGAATTTGTTTTCTTCCCAATTTCACAAAAGATTGGTTCTTACTATTGATCTCAGTAGCCTCAGTATAAGTATTTTTTTCTTGCCTTATTGAGAATTTTTACCTTTTTATTTAAAGGAAACACTTTATGGCTTTAGGGATCATATTAAGTAAAATAAAGGTTACCTGAACATAAGCATTGGGATACCATGTCGGTCAATCTGTTATCTGGGAAAGCTACTAAGTGACTAATGTGCAGGTAACATATACAACACAGATACCCTGGGAATGATTCACCTCCCTGGCAGGGTGAAGTAGGATGGCACAAGATTTCATCATACTGCTCGGAATGGCATTGAATTTAAAACACAAGTTGTTTATTTTTAAAATTGCCTGTTTCATATTTTTGGGCTGCATTTGACCTTGCATAACTGAAGTCATAGGTAGAGTTATTGTCTTCGTTTTCCAGACAATGGACTCAAAGCACAGAAAGGAAAGAAATTGCTTGAAATCCATCAAGCAAGATGTGGAACTGAGGTTGGATCTCTAGCAGCAGGCGGTACCAGAACCAAAGAGATGGGAGTGTCCTCTAGAGGACCCATGTGCTTCACTGGGGGGAAATCATCCGATAAACTGGAAATGAACTGCTCTGGTTGAACCTGTGGTAGTATGTGGCCTAGCCCTGACCCATTCACACGTAGCCTCTTATGCTAGGGCTCATCTTAAGGGGAGTCAGTTGACTTTTAGTCTAGATATGTTCCCTCATGTTCTTGGCTGATGAAATTAAGAGGTTGTGTTTGGAATTTTATTGGTAACCGAGACTGACCACCTGGATTCTCAGGCTACTGCCAACAAACTAGCCCCCAAACAGCAACGCTGAGCAACCTGAGGGTACCTGAAATATTCTTGCACCAATTTCTCTGTGCCAGTGAATAACTGAGTATACCAACCCTAGAGAATAGCTTGAGTGTTTTACAGAAACAAAATTATTGTAGCACTAGGAAATGATACCTGTCCTTCTCAGACTGCCAGCAGCTGATGCAGCAGTTGTTTCTGCCAAAGCCTGTATCCCCAAATGATGCCTGCTCAGTGCTTGTGGTGCTATTATTACGATTTCTTGCATACTTCCGGTTGTTACCAGGGTTGTGCCCTTCAGCGTCTAACCTAGTGTATTAGTGTCTAACCTGCCATGCTGACACTTTCAAGTGTGCTTCTGAGATAGGAGAGCAGGGTGTGACAAGAGCTAGCTGGGCAAGTAGGCGTGGCCTGTGAATTACAAGATACCAAACAGATGTGACTTCTCCCGAGAATGGCTTAGGCCTGACATCAGCCTGAGGTGTGGGATCCCAGCACCACCTCTCAGGACAAGGATGAGAAGTTCTCATGTATTTCCTTGAGATTTAGACAGTATAAAAGAAAGGAATCCGCAAGGAGCTGGTTCTCGCATGTCTTTCTGTGATAGCTGGTACCATGTCTCTCAGATGTGGTATGTATCTTTACTTTTTTTCTACTCTTTTTCTTTGTTTGGTCCAAAAATATCATTGGGTAGGATATTCCAAATAAATATTATCAGGTTCTGGATTGCTTACCCCTCCTGGAGTTGGATTCCAGGTTCTTCCCACCTCAAACAAAGAATTGAACTAAATGAGTAAAATGTGGTGGCAAAGTTTACTTGAAAAGCAAAATGGAGACTGGGAGAGAAACTGGCTCTGCAGAGCGAATTTGGGCCTGAGAGACATGGTATAGGCTATCATGGAAAGATATGATAGAACCAGCTCCTCATGACTTCCTTTATTTTATACAGTTTAAATCTCAAGGAAACCTGTGAGAACTTCCACATTAAGGTCCTGAGAAGTGGTGCTGGGATCCCACACCTCAGGCTGATGTCAGGTCTAAGTCATTCTCGGGAGAAGTCACATCTGTTTGGCATCCTGTAATTCACAGGTCATGCCTACTTGCCCAGCCAGCTTTAGGGGGCCTCTCTTCTGCCTCGGGTTCATAGTCTGGCAACTTGTGCAGCTGTCCAGGACACCAAACCTAGGAGGGCTCCTCACTTGGTTTAAATCTTTGCTGTCATCGTCTTGAAAATTCCTCATAATTTTTGAACATGAGGCCCCACGCTTTCATTTTGCACTGGCCCTGAAAATCACACACCCATTCCAGCCTGTCACCCAGTGTGTGTGAGGAGAGTGGACTGGAAAAGGAAGTTCTGTCTGCAAGAGGGTTATGGGTTACCCAGGTTTCCAACCTTGCTATGTAATCTAAAAAGCATATTAAAATATACATTAAATCAGAGTAGAAAAATCTGTACCATATGAGAAGCATGTGGCTACACTGAATTTGATATGTCACCTTTAGGATTTAAAGAGCAGTCATTTCTCAGTGCCTTCTGCTATTTTTGGCTTATGGATCCTGAGACTTCAGTGCGTGTCCTTTTCTAAGCGGAGTTTGCCTCTCTGGCCGTGAGGTTAGCACGGGTCAGGGTCTGGCTGCTTCATCTGTCATTTTCTCCTGGGTACAGGATGAGATATTGTAATGAAGTAAATCAGGAGTTTCAGTATGCTTTATCACCCTTCTGGTTGATAATACTTAAAATAAGTCACTAAATTACTCCAAGAAATTTCAGGTCATTACATTCAAATGACCCAGCATTATTTTTCAAGGTAAATGTTGAAAAAATGCCAGCATCATAACAAAGTTGTATTTATGTCATGTTTATTAAAATAATAATAAAATGTATACTGAGTATTCAGAAGAAGACATTAGAAAGTAAATGTTCCATCATACAGTTATTAGTAGCAGGATTATCAACGTCAGATTTAAGATAGTGTCATGAAGAAAAACAACAATAAACTAAGAGGAAAACAGACATAGCTAAGTTTAAAAAAAAACAAGAAGAAAAAGTATAATACAATTCTTCGTTTGATTTGTCAAGGAATATAAAAAACTTTTCTCTGTAATTTCCAAGTTTACTTTGTTCTATAATTGAAAATGAGATGGGGGCCATTTAGGGTCTGTCAGCTTGTTCTGGGCTATTGTTTGTAGATGTATACTGATCATTCTGCAGGGTGGGGTTGCCGACTCTCTCAGCTGTCATGGAAAAGAGCAGAATAGTGATCTTAGAGACTGTGGGATGTGCTCAGGGTTGCTCAGGTTTTTTCAGTGCAAACACTGAAGACTCAAAAATCTCCAAGGGCCAAGTAGACTATCAAAAAGGCTGCTGTATCCTGGGCACAGACTGGGTTGAATTGGAGACCCAGGTCCAATCTCAAGAGGGCAGCCTACTCAGCAATGACATTAGCTGACCAGAGGGAACATTGTCAGAAATCCTGATTTTTTCCAAAGGAGGAAGTCACTGTCACTGGGAGATTAAGAATGTTGGTTAGTGAATCAAGATTTTAAAAACTTAGCCATCCAAAAAGTAAACAGACATCTATGGCTGAATGTCATCCGGGATTCATCACACCTGCCTAGGTGTAGGAATGTGGGCTGGGGCCTGGACAAGGTAGGCGGACAGAAGATGTCTTGGGGTTGCTATTTCCAGAATTTAAATTATTTTCATAAGCTAGCATAAACCAACTCTTTTTATAGTAGATTATGAGAAAACACCTTTTCTCACTCTAACTTAGTTGACACTGCTCTCACTTGGTTACTTCGTCTTGGATTTCATTTTCCTAATTCAAAACGAATGGGCCGATGGTAGCGTTCAGAGGAGCAGCGCTTGCCTTGCCTGGGTGAGGCTGTGGCTTCCGTCTCCAGCACTGGAAGAGACAGACAGTGTGGAGGGCTTCTGGTCCTTGCTTTACAGTGAACATTTAAAAGTAAAGTAGTAGGGATGGATATGTCTGGTTGAGAAGCATACAGTGAGTAAGACCACTTGGAGGAAATGGAAAATGTAACTTTGCAGCTATTAATTGATTTACTTGACAGAAAGATAAAAACTTTTCTGACATATTTCATGCAGTGGTATTGTTTCCTGGGAAAATGACACAAGTAAACGTATCTTCTCTTGCGACCCTGACATTTTGTGAAGTCAGATGACTAACTAGTAAGTAATCATGAACTTTTTTCCTTATTAGTGAGCTGGCTAGACTAATCTAAGAATTTTTGGTCAAGTTAGTAAATAAAGTGTTTTGAAAGCCATTACCACTTGTATGGAATTATCATTCCTGTTTAAAGTGTATAGTCATAGCTATTAAATTTTATGATGTCAAAATAACTGGAATATTAAAGTAACTTGTACCTTCCACAAGGCAATTTCATAGGTTAACTATTGTGGTAGTCAGCTTTCTGTTACTTTAACAAATACCTGAGAACAGAAATCCTTAGGAACTTTCTGTTACTTTAACAAATACTTAGGAACAGAAAAGTTATTTTGATTTACAGGCTATACGTTTCAGTCCATGATTAGTTTGTCCTATTGCTTCTGGGTCTGTGGTAAAGTAGTTCATCATAGTAGGAGAGTGTGCTAGCAGAAGCCCATTTACCTTATTGCCAGATACACGAAAGAGAGAGAGGGGCTGGGCCCTACTCTCCGAGGGCATGCCCCAAATTAGTGGAAATCCTGCTAGTGTCACTTTTCAAGTTCCTCCATGCTGGGGCCGAGCCTCTAACATATGAGCCACTGGAGAGCATTCCAGATCCAAACTATAGCATCTACCCTTCTTTATTTCTCCAAAAAGAATCCTAAATTGGTTTATTTTGATAGAAACTGTGTGTGAGAGAGAAACGGAAGGATGGAGAGAGAAAGGAGGAGGGAGGATGGTGTATATGCGTGTGTGCGTGTGTGCATGCACATGTATTTCTCCCCAGAAAGCTACTTTTGATGTTTATAGACCCAGTGCTATGGCCAAAGTTCACTAAAAAGATGCCATCAAGGATGTTAACATTTTTTATATTATCCATAAATTTCTTCCTTTTTTCTTGCCGTTCTGGTTTTATACCATCTCTCTTCCCCCTTACCAGCTAGATTTCTTATCTCCCAGGATCCTCTTCAAAAGCCCAATGTAGATGTTGTAATGATTTCCTTCTTTCACTCTAGTTTTATGTTTTCAATCTTTGATTCTAAACCACCACAAATCTTCCCAGCGTACTTTTTCTCTCCTGGTCCCTGGCTGCTTTCTTCTTTCTTTCTGTACTTTGCTTTCTTCATTTCTTAGCTCTTTGACCTCCATCTTATATATTTCCCTGCATTCTTGATTTCCCTCCGGTTTCCAACTCATTTTCTTTCTCACTCAGACCAGTGCTGTTGCTCTTTTCTTGGTTCTCTAGTCCCTTTGAGAAATTAACTCATGATTTCTCCCCCATCCCTCTCTTTCAGCTCTTTGCCTCTATTTTATTCTCTGCTTTCTTCTAGCCTTCCACCTTTCTCAGCTGTTTTCAAAATGCATCTAAAGCAACTTGCAAAGGTGTTTACAATATAGTGAATTAAAGAAATAAATTAAACAGGAAGACAAAAGGAGGCAGAGGATAGAAAATAACAATGTGAATGAATGAAGCTACTATACTAACTCGAGCTACAGAGTTGAGCTCCCCAGAGACCACCCCTCACTCCTCTCTGGTCTTGGTGATTTTTCTTTCCTGGAAGAGGTCAGAGAAGGCCTCTTAGAGCTTGAGGGTCAAAAGGTACTCTGAGCACTTAGCCACATTGGAGCCATAGCTAAAGGCCAGGATGAGAACAAATGCCTTTCCCAAGCATACAAATACTAGCCATTTTATTACTGACACACAGCCCTCACTGACAGCCACTTGTCAAAGGGAAAATGCCAGTCGTGAGGAATGAGCTGGGTGTCACCTTGCCCTGCATTTAGATCTCATCGCATGGCAACCCGAGGGTGGATCGTGCATCATCTCCAACTGATATCACCTTACCTCTGCAGGACTGGGCCTGCCCTTCCCCTCCTAGCTTTGCACAAGGCCTGTGAGTGGGTTCCTGAAATCCGCTGTCCCATACCCCTTCAGGTTCAGGGTCGAATGCCTTTTAAGCCCCTGATTTTTCTGAGAACTAGGAACCCTGCAGCTTCTTGATAGCTGGTTCCACTATTGATTTCCTTAAGCATCTCTCCTTCCTCCTCCTAGGAAATTATGCCTGTTTCTGGCATCTACCAC